>BKCH01001178.1:0-44326 GCA_008635985.1 Ficus erecta | reverse complement strand
ATCTATTTTTCTTTTTATTTTGAGTTACAAGTCTACAAGCTCCTATACTAAAGCACGTTTTTCTTTACAAATGATTTGTATATTCTAGAATGTAATATTATCTACATCTTCATAGTTAGTTGACGTATGGATCATAAATCTACGGAATAGATTTTTTTTTTTTTTTTTTTCCTTTTAATGCACGTAGTGTTAGGAGATAATTCGCTGATCACATGCAATGAATGATTGTGAGAACAACAAGAAGGTAACACATACATAGTATATTCATGACCTTTTTTAGAAATAATAATATACAATAAAAAGATGAGCATACATAATCAGTGATGGAGCTAGCTTCTTATTTCAGTAAGGGTGTTATACCATATTTTTTTTAGGGAACTAATAACATAAAATATTGAATAATGCATAGTGATTTTCAAGAAGTTCCAAATATATGTTAGTTAAAAGAATCACAAATATTACAATAGTACTTTATGATGAGTTTTTATACTTAAAAGTGTTAGATAATAACTTTCAATGGGCATATGTAAAGATAATTGTTTCTGTTTATGTGCAAAAATGAAAAATCATAAAAATTTTAAGGAAACTTTTTAGTTTTTAAAGTTCAAGGGGGCTCTAGCTCCCTCTCCGCGCCCTTGTATAGAATGAGAACATGTTTGTATAACAGAAACATATATTGTTACTGGGATAGCTAATAGGTAAAAATGGAAGGATTTTGAATAGAAACTCTCATATTTGAAATATCTGAATAAGTGAAAATTATTATATATATATATATATCATATGTTAAAAAAAAGCATACATTTAATATCTGTTGTGGATTTTGATTAACCTTTACTATTAGACCAGCACAAATTCAGCTAAAGTTTTGACAAATATAATAAAGTAATATAAAAACTAGGCATATATCTTTTCAATATAGTTAACTTGTTTTCTTTCCTTTATTTTATTGTATTTTTTTCAATTATTTAAGTTACCCTATAATAAGCCAATTATTTTCTTGACAATCGTAATTTCGTGGTAAAAATAATATTATTTTCACACGAAAACACTGAGACAGCCATATCATTTGTCAAAATACTTATGTTTGATTTGATTTGTGTATCATTGCTCCTTTCGTGTTTTTTTTTTTCCCCTATTTATTTCCCTTTCTCGTTTGGTAATGAGCATTATATTATGCCTTGTTTGACTCATAGAATCATATAAATAACTCAAATTTAAATAATAAATTCAAATTTTTTATTAAAGAAAATTCTATATAAAAAAATGTAACAAGTAGACTTAGGGCTCTTTGACAGAGTTTTTGCTTTTTGCATCTAGTCAATAGAAGAAGAAAAACAAAAGCTATGACTTTTTAGTAATTAAGTTTTTGAAACCAATGAGCTTTTTTGATATCAAATTGATCGTTAAAGTTTTCTAACAAGTAATACAAATGTTAAATTGAAGTTTATAATGCTAATTTAAATTTTGTTACAAATTTTAAAGTCTACTCAAAAAACTTTTGTCAGAAGCCGTATTTTTTGACTTTGACATGAGGCACTTTGAAAACTGAAAGATCTTCTAACAAATCATTCAAATATTTTCAGAAGCTGCTTTTGAAGCTAAAAAACAAAATGTAACTTCTAGAAAACTCTATCAAATAGACCCTTAAAACGAATAAGGGACTCTATATATTAATTATGAATATTTGCAATACCTTTAGAGAAAATCAATTAAAACCCCACCCTTCGAGCTAGGTACAAAAAGGTAGAAGTGCAAGTTACAACAAATAACAGTTTGAACATAGTATTTTTAATATTATTATTTGCTTTATTAGCTAGGTTTCCCGTGGGTGGGAATTTTTTTTTTTTTATTTTTTTTTTTAACGTGCCAAATTGCTTAGTTCTTAAGGAATTGAAGAAAAGCATGCAACTTTTTATACAAATTATCCTGTTTTGGACACATTTTGTGAATTACTTTGTTGTGTATATGAGTCCAGATTTATAATCCTTATTTTTATGTCTTATTGATTATGCTTCTAATTTGTTTTTATATGTCACATAAATTAAAAAAAAAAAAAACAAATGGTAAATATATTTAAATAATTAACTTACGCGTTAAAATTTGATTAAAGGTATGACAGCTATGTATATAATAAAATTTGTAATAAAAGTAGTTTCCTTTCACTATTATATGTCTGTGGTTGATTGGTATAAATCTCACGTAGAGCTTAATATCATTGTATGCAAAGTCTCTATTTACACGCCATTTGCAAACACAATCCCCTCTTGAATAAGATTAAAAGTATGTTAATTAATCATGAGAACTGCCTGTCAGTAACTACTCAAGTACTGAGTTTTAAGAATGATGGAAAATAAAAAGTAAAATATTAAAATTCAAGTATTTCATAATGTTTGGTAGGGGGGGAAAAAAGGAGAAAATTGTATAAAAAATTGGTTTACCCTAATAGAAAATAAGTGAATAAGATGTAAGTGTAAAATAGTTACTTCATGCGCGTATTTATTGTATCACATTTTCTTTCATATTCGTTTTTTAAAAATCTTGTTTCCGCTCACTTTCAAAAAAAAATATATATATATATATATATATTGTCTCCACTCTAAAATCCTTATAACAATTTCTTTCCTTCCACTTTACCAAACATAGTTTTGACTATATGTTTGTTAAGAGGGGAAAAAATAGGCTTTAAAAAAAAAAAAAAAGGGCATATAACTTTAGCGAGTAAATTAAATAGAAAAGAAAACGAGATCTTTTTCTTATTGGGTTTGATATAAATTCTCTACTCTGATATCTCTATATTTTTAGCTTAAAAGTAAAAATAGTGAAAACCAATTAAAATCCATCATCGAATATATTCTCTTTTAACTTTTATATCCTACCAATCAAGTTCTTAAAAGAGGTTAGAGAAATACCAGGCATAAAAATCTAAAGTAATGACGCATGAAACTGTTTGGTGAGGCGACAGATACAAATTAAAACTATCCTCCATATCTATTAATTTTGTTAAAATTGAAATCTATGTTAAGTTCCCCTTATTGAACTTAAATATATATATATATATATATATGTAATCCTATTTTGTAGTCACATTAACATCACATTGACTTCCAATGTCGTATATGTTTCAAAAAAAAATCCATTTTTGCACTTTATAATATTAATTAGGTAGCCCAATCTCACCTAATACATTAACTACAAAAAGAAACAAATAAATAAATCAGCTAGTTTGATTCTTCACTTAACTCTATTTTTGTCGTTGACTTATATGCTCCTTTATGTTAACATTTTTTTGTGTCGTTGACTTGTATTCTACCATTGTGATTAAATTTCTTTTGTACTCATGATCAATCTCACAAGGATTATTTGTGTTTCACAGTTTGGAAATTCTTTAGGAGAATGTAGGATATGAGAAAAACAAAAACAAAAAGCATAACAAAACAAAAATTGAAAATTGAAAATTGAAAAATAAAAAAAATAAAAAAACTTGATTTAATACTAAGATACATAATTATTTTGTAATTTAACACTTGATTCTAAGATATGTAAAGTTCGAATCCCCTCATCCAAATTTCAAAAAAAAATAATTATTTTGTTTTACAAAAATATGATACCTTAACGAAATTTGACACAAATCTAACTTTTTGAATTATGTCTATCGTACAATTTATGCAAGAGAATTCTTTGAAAATGTTGAAAACATACATATCAATAACATGCAATATTAAACCATTAGATCACTTCACAATTACGTTAGATTAAGAAAGATTAAAAGATTAACAATTTATTGAAATACTGATGATTTAGAACTATTTATAGCCCGTTTGATCATAGATTTCATTTGAATGTTCATAGAATTTGAATGTATTCAAATGAAGAATTTGAATTATGTATGCAAATTAAATGTGTGTTTGAATAGTTTTTCTTACAGTTAACATTTAAATAGTGCAAAGGTTAAAAAAAATGAGTGTGTTACGGTTTTCTAAAAAAATAATATTTAGATTTGGATTTTAGATTGGAGTTGAATTGCGGTGAATGACATTGTTTGGGAAAAGCATCCGAACGAAAACATTTTAAATAAACATTTGAATGGAAAAAGTTTAAAGATAAACATTTGAACTGTCATTCAAATGATATTTAGATATTAACATTTCAAACAGAACATTTGAACAGACACATTTAAATATCGTTTGGAAGTAATAAAGATATGAGAGAGATAAGAAAATGAACGTCTGAAATAGTTTTTATTTTTTAACACTGTAGTGTAGAGGATTCATTAAAATTGAGGTGAACAATAAGAGGACTTTTTATCATTTAAGAAGAAAAATCCAAATGATAGTTTTTAATTACACGAATATTTGGATGCATCATTATGAAACGGTTCAAATGTTTGACAAATGATACGCCAAACCTAGGGATAACATTTCAATCTAATAGTCACTCATCTAATGCCGACTACATTTTATAGTGCAATAATAGTTATTCGAAATTTCGAATAACTCATCCAAACTGGATATTAATTCGGTAGTGTTTTTTTTCCCCCCTTAGTCTTGGAGAGTTCTCTATCGTTAGTAAACGAAAAAAAAATTAAAATAAAATAAAATAGAATTCCAAGGCCTCTTTTTTTTTTTTTTTTTTTTTTCAATTCCAAGAATTCCAACCACACAGCTATAGTCAACCACAACTCTTCTTTTTCTTTTTGTTTTCCCTTTCAAAAACCCAACAACAAATAAGTTTTTTTTTTTTTTTTATAAGTTGTAAAAACATTTTAAGCGGTCAGAAATCAAAGACGTTTACACAAATATATTCTCAAAAACTAAAAAATATATTAAAAAGAAAAAAAAAAAAGAAGAGCTTGGAGACGAGAGAAGAGTTCCTTATCCATTCAAAAAAAACCAGTAATAACAGTACTTGCTTCTTCAGCCAGGAACTGAGTAGCTTCTTCAGTTTCTTCTCTTCTTCTTCTCTTCAGTTCTTCAATGGCGACAATACTTCCCTCCTCTCTCCAGCTCCCCAACCCATTCCCACTCGCCTCCTCCTCCTCCCCCAAACTCCACGCGCCGCCCAGACCCCTCCCCTCCTTCACCCCCAGAGCCACCGACCCCGACTCCTCCGAACCCGAACCCGAACCCCAACCCAACCCCAACCCGAATCCCAATCCGACGACGTCTTCGAGGACCGCCTGAGCAAGGTCCGGGTCCGGTACCGCTCCGGCACCGGCAAGAAAGCGGAGCTCCGAAAGACCCGAAAGAAAGGCGGCTCGTCCGCCACCGCCTCCTCCTCCTCCGGTTCGGTGTTCCTGCCTCCGGTTCCGCTGAAGGAGGCGGTGTCGGGAGGGCTGAAGGTGGACTTCGGGTTCAGCCCGTACAGCGAGCGGGTAAACGGGTGGGTGGCGATAGTGGGGCTGTCGGCGTTGCTGTCGGTGGAGCTGGCCACCGGGAAGAGCGTGATAAGCTACCACTCGCCGGCGATTGTTTTCATTCAGCTCTACTTTGTGGCGGCGATCACGGCCTTGTACATCAAGTATGAGAAGGAGAGGATTAGTGTTTGGCCCAAATAATTATTACATTGCAGTTTCAGCTGTTTCTTTTTTCTTTTTCTTTTTTCTTTTTAATCGGAATTGTAATTTCAGTTGTTGAATTTGATTTTTCAACTATTTGATCTATGTATAAATGTACATGTTGAGAATTTTTATTTTTTTTTAAGTAAGCATAAATGTTGAGAAACTTACAATATGCGACATAAATTTATGTTTAGTTGGATCAATGGTCACATGTTTAACTTCAATATAATATAATTGATTCGTTTATGTATTGTACGTGTATAAACATATACAGAGTCTATTCAGTTCAAATGCTATCTCTTATCTATTTTAATCGGCCGCATTCCTTCTTTAAAAAAATATTTTAAAATAATTGTTTAAATATAAATAATCTAAACATACGTTCTATTTAAATTAAATAGTTAAAGAAGATATTCAAACATACGGTCCTAGACAAGATTAAAGGGAATGTGAAATTCAAAAAAATCTCTGATTTTGTTTTTTGGTTCATAGATTAGATTTTAACAAATTTAATCCAATTACTAGATTTCAAGATTAAAGTGAACGTGAGATCAAAAAAATCATTTTTTTGTTCATTGATTAGATTTTTACAATTTTAATCTAAATACTAGATTCGAAGTTAATACCGTTAAGTATAATATACAGTTTTCACTTTAGAAATCCCCTAGCTTTTGTAGTATTGGGATTTTTTTTTTTTATTTTTAAAGAATTATAAGCTTTGAAGTGTTTGAAGCCGTAATTAAGACACAGAATACAACATTGCCCGGAATGGTTGGTGGGGAGGCTAAAAAAGGAAGAAGAAAAAAGGAAAGAAAGAAACATGTGGTTTGTAATTTGCTTTAATATGCTGATTTTAAGGGGGTGAGTTATGCTCATGATAAGTGAATGATTCGCAACAAAAGTGGGAACAAGTGTGGACTAGTGTAACGTGCAAATGTGACATACACGAATGTCATATCTTTAGTTTTCGTTTTCGTTTTTTTTTTTTTTTTTTTTTTTAGAACACGCAACTTAATTCATTTTCAGATATACTGTCTCATTTTTTTGTCTCAATAATTACCCTTTCAATAAGATTTTTGACAACTTATCAATTTATTCAATAATTTTTTATATTTAATATTTTTCTAACATATTTTAGGTGATTAAATTCTAAAATTCAGGTAGAAAATTCAAGATAGCATATCCAAACTCACTTGGTTCCATGTTTTCGTAAAATTTGCTGTCTGGAAATTTTTTGGCTACGAAATGGCTTGAGAAATAAAATAAGAGAAGAAGCAGCTAGCTACACCATTACATTTCTTCACTCGTGAAGTCAGAATTCATGTCAGGAAAACAAAAACCCAAAAAAAAAAAACAAAACAAAACAAAAACAAAACAACAAAAAACAAGACAAAACAAAACAAAAAAATTCATGAGCTGGCTAAGGTGCCGTATTGTGTGGAGATGCAATACGTAGTTTGTTGGGGTCAGATTATGTCTCACCATAACATTATCACTACATGACCGCTTAATAAACGAACGACAAATATATGGTCCCGACGGATCAAATATTCTCAAATATTTGGACTCGGCCCAACGAACGATTTCAACTTGGCAGTGTGGCTAACGATGAATGTCCGTACTCGATCAGTTGGTCTCATTTTCTTTGAGGCCCGTCAATTCACTAAGTATGGATCGGGTAAGTATTTGACCCAACAAAACGAACGACGACCGATGCCTAATCCTTAATCTTTGTGAATTACTGATTCGTCGTTCGGCATTCATTTTTGACAAACACTGCACGAAGAAAAATCAATCTCCATAACTACCAAGCCCACGATCAATCGTGACATCGTGAAAGATCAATCTCCATAACTGTTAATCCCACGATTAATCATGGCATCGTGACCCAGAATTGTTCGGAGTATTGAGAGACCGCCCACTACTACCCACGAATTCAAGCCCACTATTTTCCCTCTATAAATAGAAAACGACCCTCCTCACCTGGGGATCTCCTTTTCGAACCCATCATCCACAGTCTCTCTGCCAAAATTTACTGAGAAATTGTAAATCCGTTGAACAAAAAATTTCATACATATTAAAACCCACATACTCAGAAGACATAACACACTTCCGACTAACCTCTCTCAATTAGTGTTGTCATCTCTTTCATTTTTTCTGACTTGTCTACATTATTTTTTGATTGTGATTACTTTTAACTTTTATATGTGCCGTCCAAGGACCCAAATGATTGTTGTTTGTTATTTCTTTATCAACTAACTCCGGTTCAAATACCATAGATTCCCAGCATCTACATAATACAATGCTCAAAAACATTGATTAATCTTTAAATCTTAATTTACACTAAAGGATCAACAAAACAATTTTTGTTTCCTTCATTCACTGTGTTTCACCATTCTGTCCCCAGGCAGAAAAAATGAATTGATCTTTATATAAAAAGGAAAAATTCCAAAAAGAAAAGAAAAAAAAAAATCTAATCAAATGATACATGAACTCGAGCCCCCTCATGAATCCCCATTTTGTGGGCAAAGCATATTCCAATTCTACACCTATATATGACTAATTCTTTCTTTCTCTCTCTCGTTGTTACATGGAAACTTCTGCAGAATCCCAGCTTTATCCGAATGCCCGATCTTTCGCAAAAAACAACCTGCTCTTTCCTTTGTTTCATGCTAGATCGAATTCGGGGCAAGCATTATTTTCCATGGTATTCCTGTTAATCTTCTCAAATACAATTGTATACAAATCATTTTAGCTATGACAATGTTCGTGTCAGAAAATCATTAACCGCTAGATTGGCGTCTCCATGTGCCACAGCATCTTCCGGCTCTGGCATGTAGAGACTCGAACTTGTTGACTGTAGATCAAGTAAAATACCCAATTTAGTTGCAGAAAAAAAACTACCAAATCACAGTTTTACCGCAATTCCGCAAAGTTAATCTTTCCTAACACGGTTAGGATGCTCGTGAACCGACTGTTTTCATATGTTTTAATGATCTCTCTATTAAACATGTTTCCGAAGATGGTGGGATGTGCCCCATTCTTATGACGGTTCTACAAAATTGGTTCTATGGCCTTTTTGGCAGCTCCTACTTTCAAGAAATTCAAGGTCACGCCTCTTTTTATTTCTGTTTTTAATAAATTCCGTTTACTATGAAAAATTACCAAAGATTCCGTAGTGCACGCAACGCAGTATTCAAACTACGTAGATATAGATATAGGTGAATGTCTCCATATGCAACTAAGAGGGTGTAGTAAAATAAAGCATACCTTCGTGTCAAGCTGCATCTCTACATTGTTATCTGCAATAAAACACGCACCATGTGCCTTCAACCATTCCACACATTCCTCTAATCCATCTGAATCTTTCTCATCAGATCCCTCGTTTGCATTGCTAGTGAAGCCCAGAACCTGAGCGACATATGAAACAGGTAGCGTAGGTCGATACGACCGAGACATGCAGCTCACTGCCTTAAAACGCATCTTTTCCACATATAAATCTGCAGAAAATTCCAAAGAACATTATATGAGTTTGATTACCGTTCGATACATTTAAATCAAATGGAGCTAGTTCCTAATTTAAATACCCACCCATAAGGCAAGTGCTCAAGTTTGGAGCCGTCTTGTAAAGTCTGAAAAACATGACATAATTTCCCGATGTGACAGCTCCACGAACCGCAAGAGCATGCTTAACAGCTTCATCCTTCTTCGCTTCATTTGATAATCTGAGCTCAAGATCAACACATTTTTCAAAACGTTTCAGAGGCCATTTAAGAATAGAAACGAAAATCATCACTGAGAATCAGCAAATAGGATTGCATTTAGCTGCAATTTCAACAGCATACGCAACACCAATTTACAAATTCATCACAACAGAGAGCTCGGATAAGTTTGCAAAATTCATTGAGAAAGGCAAATTCATCATTCGTAACCATGACTAACCTTGTCATTGACGATACGAGATCTCTGTTATTATTAGAATGCATAATAACACAAAGCAAGTTGTACGCAGCAAACTCCATGTGGCATCCTTCAATTCCTTCAGCATAAAGAGACTTCAGCTGAGACGCGCACTGTAATATCAAGAAATAGTTAGTCATAAATTCTAATTTTACGAGGATATATAAATTGCTTAAACATGTATATAGAAAAACACTATCACCTATTTGATATATATAGATATATATTTAATTATACATATAAGTTATAAAGATAAATTAATCGAACAAGACCAGTAACAAACAAATTAACATTCTAATTAATATCTGAAAAATAACTTTTTTATCCAGAAACGGATCCTTTTTTTCCTCTCAACTTTTATCTAACAAGTATTATGTTGGAATTATGAAGTTTGAGAGGGGTTACTAGAAACTCAATCCCTCAGGCATCCGAAGCTTGGACATTTCAAGATCATTATGCTAGCTAGTGAAGAAACAATCCTCCATGTGACAAATAAATGATGGCAAAAAAAAAATTAAGTAACAAAAATCGATACTAGCTATATACTGGTACAGGAAGTGACTGTTGTATAAGCACATTATTTTTTGTGCGCTGATTCAATGCAGATTATTAGCCAGGTGCAATAGCACGTCAACAATAACATCACCAATTATCTAAAAAGAAATTATGACACGCTCAAAAAGAATAACCTTCAGAAAGAAAATTTTTGCAGGCATAGGATAGGATTATATATAATAAGATCAATAGAAGTAGCTAAACATCATGTGAAAATATGCTGAAAAACCAACCTGATTATACTCAGGTAGATCCCCAACTTCAAGTGCTAACCGAGCATGAGTTTCATATACCTGAACAATAAGTAAGAAAAATAAACCCAAGCATTAAAAGTGCACGCAAACACACACACATAGATCGATAGATATGTGATCAATATTCATTTTGTGGTACCATTCTCGACTAATCTCGAAACACAACCATTTCAAGATCAAAATAAAATGTAGCTTAATGCATTCAAAAATTTCATAACCAACAATCTATTTACGTGATACGACATGTATTAAATAATTTGATTGTGCTTTGGTATACATGTACCTGAGTTACAACCTTTTCTATTGGTTTAACTGATTTATTGATTTCTCTTTGGTAGAAATTTCTTAAAAAGGTCATTTTCCTTGTATCATACCAACAAAATACAGCAAAAAAAAAAAAGGCATTGATTTTACGTAATCAACTCCTAGATATGAATTAACCATACCAACGTTAAAATAATATTCAGATTAACCAAATAATATTTGAACTCCAAGCAAAATAATAATTAAATAAGTAAACTCTGAACTGTCTCAATGGCACAAAATTAAAATTTAGATGAGAGATGCCCAAACACACCGAAAGATGTAAACTATATTTATATGGAAATACACAAAAACACAAATAGATATTATATGAGAGAGAAAAAGATTTTGAACCAACCTTTACAGTTAGATGATTGAGAATTCTTTGTACAGTTAAATCCTGACGAATAGACTTCAACTGATCACACTTATAAAGGTAATTCTTTTGAGAATTTTGAACCATGAGCAGAGCTTTTTCTAGCACTTCTTCAGGTCTTACCTGTCAGCATAGGAAGGATTGTAAATATAGTGTATGAAAAATTAACCCTTATTGGACGCAACAAAGTGTCAAGTAAAATGACAAAAGGAGATGATGATAATTACTGTAGCTGGATCAGGTGCAGAAGTAAGCCGCAAATAACGTTTCTCAACTTCTTGGCACGTCCCCTTAACAGTAAGAGCATCCCAATCAAAGTCCTCCACTGCCCTGCTGCCACCGTCTTCAAAATTCTTGCTAAGCACCACGGCAGTTGCCCTTCTAGAATACAAGTTTCCGGATCCAACACTTCTTGATTTAAGGTGATTGGTTTCAGCTCCATGTCTTTGCCCTTTCAAAACGCTTAGAGCGACTTTCACGTCTCTTTCTTTCTTCGGGTGAATTTGCAAGCGCCATCGCTCCTGCATAATATGCCGTTAAACTTTGTTCCTTGTCACTATCACTAGATGTGTCACCGTTGTCAGCAGCAACAAAACTATCTATGAGGCGCTGCCTTTTAACTGGCTTTTGGGTGAACTTATTTGCACCCTTGTGTTCCAGCGAAGAATATCTTGTCCCAGTCAAATTGTTATCCTTGCTCCCATTATTCATCATTAATGTCTGCGTGCAAATATGGTTAGAGAAACAAATATTACGGACTGAAAATAATTACACTTCTAACTACTATTTTCCTTCCTGTCAATTAATTAAATTATTCAACAAGGTAGTGTTACCCATAATTATGGGTATGAGTAGCAAGGTATATTTCACAATGGAATTTAAATTAATTTAGCACATGGCAATTAATTAGACGTCAATGAACATGTTTTACATGCTTTCATCCTTCAAATTCACACTTTTAGGAACCATGCCCGATTGCCCGCGTACCTCAAGGACAAGGAAATGAAAGAAGAAAAGAAAATCAGGCTAGACCAAAAAAATGATAAAAACTAGTTTCAGGCTAAATATTTAGGAGGAGAAAGGTGGATGAAAAACGTTAAGTGAAATTCCAAACGCAGCCAAAATTAATCACTAAGCCCTAAAATAGCTTCTTCTTTTTTCAATTGGTTACTTAAGTTCCTAAGCTGCATATAAATAATTACCCTATTTCGCATGTAGTTTAAAGCCCACAGGGGCCTAAAGGTTCCCAAAAGGTTATTTGTGTCAAATTTAAGTAATTTAAAAGAGAAGGTTGTTAAGGCCCAAAACCCTGACCATCATTGCCATTTTTTCTTGAAAAGAGCCTTGAACAAAAAAAATAATTAAATAGAAATACCTTTCTGTCTCTTTCATTGACCCAACCGGCATATTTTGAAGTTTCATGATTGATGGATGCTGGCTTTTCAGCTGGCTTCTCCTCCTGAATAGGCTCCCACCTACTTTTGGTTCGTCGACTTGGACTTCTATTTCGCTTCGTCAACAAAGAAATAGGAGTTAAAGTCTGTGCACTGCTGCAAAATAAGAAGTACCCATGGATCAGTACAAGGCACACTGGATTATGTAACTAAACCTTAAACCTCAAACCTCATCCCCAATGAATAATGCAAACTAGACCCACCAATAATTTAGTCCATACACCAACCCAATAAGTATACATAAAGTCTTGAAAACCCAAATTTTAAAAAATAAATAAATAAATATATATATATATATATATATATATATATTACAACTTCCACATCCCCAAGCAGAATAAAAGTAGAAAACAAAGACTATCCATACTTCACACTCCCCCTTCAAAATTAAGGGGAAAATAACTAATTTTGTAGGTACCTTGAAAGACAAGACCTATCGTGCATGTGAGAATCTATATATGTGTGTGTATATATATATATAAATATAGAGAGAGAGAGAGATACTCTTGCTTGACCACGTCTGCATTTGGCAGTGGAAAAAGCGGCTCAACATCCCAGTCACGTGTATAAAGTGTACCATCAGCAGTAGCCTTGGTGATCATCTAAAAGATAGGGAAGTAACTTTATATATTAGTAGCAGTATATTCATGTGCTCATATGTAAGTATGTGATAGACAAGTATAATTACCAATGCATGTAAACAAGCTTTTACGTTTTTCCCTAGAGTTTTCAGTTTTTAGGAACCCAAAAGGTTGGATTACCCAACAATAATAAAGAATTGTCCTAGAGCTATTGAAGGTAGTAATTGCAATATCTTAGTATAAAGAGTATTTCAATTAAATTGGTAATTAAATTGAACGATTAACCTGGAGCGTTCCATAACAACTAAGCAGCGTGGCATCTGACCTATAAAACTTACCTCCTTCATGACAGCCTGAGAAGCTGCCATTTGTATATCATCCTTACAGCGAGCCAACGCCCTCTCAACATAGCCACGTAGTGACTTCGGAAACATACCAGGCTGCAGCCCAATCAACTAAAACATTAACTGCTAGTGAAATCACTAGATCATTAACCATAAATTCTTTATGTGACCATTACATGGTATATTAAACTACTAGACATAAGTGGCCGCTCACATCTCTATGAGCTGAACAATTAAAATTTCAAATCAACACAAAACCATAAAAACAAATCCAAAGACCCCAAAAAATGACATTGGGTGCAAGAGATTAACGTTTATAACAAAACAGAAACAGGTAACAAGGCGGGTATTTCATACGAGATACAGTCTCTTGCTTAATTAAATGGCTGAATTGACAAATATAGTTTTTTGATTTGGTAAAAAAAATAATAATAAAATAGTACTATTAAATTTACTAAATTAAATGGCTGATTTCACAAAGAGACTGGATTCACAAAGACAAATACAAGAGCCCATAGCAATACAGAACCACCTAAATGTTCGGTGAATCATCTTCAATTTGTGACAGCTTAATTTGTTTTTGTGATGGCCTAGCCCTGTTTCTTTCATTGTATGTATTCTTGTTTGCAGAAAAGAAATTTCTAAATAGATAAAGCAAAACAAAGTTCTGGCAGAAATAAGAAACTATGAACAACATATCTTAGTAGCAGGAGGGCGAGCTAGGACGGACAGATAATAAAAACCATTTTCACAAGTCTCAATTTCACAGCATCCTCATGATCTTGCATGCACATACAAGCAACAGTTTAAAATATTTGACTCGTAGAGATTATATCCAAGTGCTAATAATATATCTATGCATTGAACAATGAGTTCTAAATAAGTCTAACTTGATTCTTTAAATTTTTACAAGCAACTAAAGAATCAGATCAGAGCTCTCACCTTTAGAATGGAATCTGCACCAGCACTGGATAAGACTTTGTCAATTGGTTTTACACTTATATAAGCAGGTTTTGCAACCGCCGCAGTTGTAGAGCTATCCTTATCGGTTTTTGGTAAACCAAAGGTGAAATTCGAAGCAATTCTTGGGTTTGTGGGAATCTGCACTTTGTTTACCCCGTCGTGTATCTAAAGATGAACACTTTGTGGAGATGGCTGGTAAGTCTGGGACTGGAGACTTTGTGGAGACGGCTGATAAGTCTGGGATTGACTTTGTAGAGACAGCTGATAAGTCTGGGATTGGAGAATTTGTGGAGACGTCTGATAAGTATGGGATTGGAGACTTAGTGGCAACGGCTGATAAGTCTGGGATTGGACACTTTGTGGAGACGGCTGATAAGTCTGGGATTGGACACTTTGCGGGAGACGGCTGGATAAGTCTGGGATTGGACACCGTGTGGAGACGGCTGATAAAGTCTGGGATTGGACACCTTGTGGAGACGGCTGATAAGTCGGGGGCGCCGGAGGAACCTGATAAGTAGAAGGATACTGTGAATTCGGTACTTGAGGACACGAAGGCACTGGAGGCGGTACCTCAAGAGCAGCAGAATATTGCAAATTGGGTCCCTGAGGCAATGAGGATTTGTGTTGATCTTGAAAGCTATTATAAGAAGAATTTTGATCCAGAGGCTTTTGAATCTGAGGTTGTAACTGGGGTAGTATGGTGGTTTTGAGAAGGAGCAGCCCCATGTCTCCAGTAACCATCATAAGCACCATTAACTACAGCAGCAGACTGTCCAAAAAACATATCAACAAAAAAGATAGCAACGATATACTAATCAAGCAAAGTACTCTTTATAGTACCAAAAGAAAAGAAAGTCTACTCTACCACAAGATTACTCCAAAGAGTGTTCTAAATTTTTATTATGTATTGAGCCAAAAAGAGAGATAACGATTAAAACAAGCTACTAAAGTTATCTACAATATCCCTCCAAATCTGGGTAAATATGAGACAAAGACAGATAGTTAACAAACAATCATTTTGAGTTTTCTTTATTAAAACATGTCAAGTTACTGTAGCAAGGACATGCGAGTTTGGAACTCAGGTTCCAACTCAAAATTTCATCTCATTTTTTGTCTTTTTATGAAAAGTCAACAAAAATTATAACTAGTTTTTGAAAAGTCAACTAATTCAAACTTAAAAATTTCATCTTCAAACCGGCGAACCAAACGGAATTATAGATTCAAAAAGTTGAAAGATCCTACAACATTTAGGACAAGATAATTACTAGAAGCCAACATATCATATAGAAACAACTTCCCCCCACCCAAAAAAAAATTAATTAATTATTAAAAACTAACCGACATGTGGAAACAAAAACAAAGAGTTTTGCTGGAACTTTGGCTCTTAAATCAATTTTCCAGTAACGTTTGCTAACTATCTATGAAGGATTCATTTTAATCACAGGCTCATCACAATATACAGATGATTGCTCATGAGATTCCAAAATCACAATGTTGACATGTATAAGAGACAGATATTGAATATAATAGACATGGGCTAAGATTTAGGAGACGGAAAATAAAAAATAAATATGTAATAATCAAACCTGCTCATTTGAACTGGGCTCGGGCATCCATGATGAGGCGTATGGAGGTGGTGGTGGATTGTTCGAATTTGGATAGCCAGAAGGGGCATCAGGAACTGAAGATCCAAAATTTGATGGTCCTGTAACAGATGTATTCTCTGTCCCAGGAGCACAGGTGACTTCTGTCTGATTGTAATAATCTGCCCATTGCTTATAGTGCTGCTGATAGTTTAGTGGAGTTGTTGTTGTAGTTGCGGTTGCGGTTGCCGTTGCCGTTGCCGTTGCCGTTGCTGTTGCTGTTGCGGTACCAGAACTATAAACAGAAGTTGTGCCTGAACTGTAATGTGCATATTGCTGAGTATTATTGTAATTTGCATAATTGGCGTCACTCCATTGGGTAGTCTGATTATTATAACTGCTACTTGGGTAACCTCCCGCTGTCTGATAATCACCAGGATTGTAGTAAGTGCTTGAATAACTTGCAGACCCAGCATAAGACCCAGTATTCTGAAATGAGGAAAGAGGCTGATAAGGAGCACCTGTATTTTGATATGCTCCTACGGGTTGCGAGTAGGAAGGATTAGATTGCTGCTGATAGCCGTTATAGTAACTTGAGTATCCTGTGCTTCCATAACCATACGGATCAGAAGGATTTGTGTATGATGAATATCCATTATAGTCTTGTGGTGCATTAACTGTTCCCAAACTTGATGAACTACTCACAGGTGGCTGTGTGTGCTGGTCATAATGGTAAGTTGAGTTAGATGGAATTCCGTTCTCCGTTGATCTATTATCCACCTTATGAGCCATCCATGACAATGATTCGGAGCCAGCTGTTGAAGGAAGATATGAAGATGTTTGTCCTTGGCTTGAATTAACTATGTGCCAATTCTACAAAAGAACACATTTTTTCAATCAACGCAAGCATTTTCAAAAAACTTATCAAAATAGTAAAAGGGGATAGAGGTAAATAGCCTTTTTTTTAATAAGTTTTTTAACAGATGGCCGAAGTCTTGCAAAATTAGTTAAAAAGCCCTTTTTTCTAAAATTGTCAATCAATTTTCTTAAATGGTTAATCAGTGACTGACCACATAATATTGATAATTTGGTTAATCAGTGATTGTAGTCAATCACTGATTGACCATAATAGAAATCACCAAATCCATTTGTCAATCACTGATTGACCAAATCTCAAAAATAAATAACAAACGGTCCTTTTGCTAAATAAAAAAAAAATCCGGCTATCTATTAGATTAGGAGACTAAAAAAGACCACCCAGCCTAATTTTCCAATAATAAATCATTAACTAAGAACGATCCAGAAACAGCACATGCGGACCATTTAAATGGGGCATTCCATTTCTTGTCTAAGAAAGACCAAGCATCTTCTCACAAGCAGAATCCTAGATTACATGAAAAGGAACTAAAGCATTACTAGCTCTTCGCTCTTAACTTCAAAAACACAGACACTTAAATTCTTTTTCAACCATAAAATTCACGGTTTTCAGAAAGGTGAAGCAATCTAAAATCGACGAACTTACAGCAGCTTTTACCATAACACTGCTCATGTTTTATAAATTACTACAACAGTCATGTCGTAAAATTCTTCGTCTTTCGAATCTTTATACATCTTACCCTAAAAACCAAACTCATATGGTGGAAAGAGAAGGAACAAACAATAAAAAAGTATAATTTAGAAACCATACTACAAAACCCAATTCATGCTTTTTTCAGAATAATATTTCAATATATAGACGCGTATATATATATATATATATATATAGATTCGCAAGGAAGAAGAAAAGGAAATGGGAAATCACCTCTAGCGAACTGGAATCCACAGCTGACATGGTCTCAGTATTTGCTCCTTGATTCAACATCACATTAGTATGATCCTGGACCGAATAAGAACAAAAATTCAATAAAGCCCAAAAAAAAAACCATTCTTTTAATTTAAATTAACCCAAAAAAATTCAACCCTAACTTCACTAATAAGCAAACGAAAACCCTAATTAGGTCTTCAGAGATCAAATCGGTCCTCACCTTGAGAAGAGACCAGAAAAATTAATGGCTCGAGAGGCAACAACCTTGAAAGTCGGCGTCGAATCGCGGGATCGCGACGGGGGGGTTTATCGAAAACCCAGAAAAAGAAATTGAGATCAAAAAAGAAACCCAGAAAAATAGAAGCGAAATTACAGAGCAAAAAGATATCAGAAACAAGTAACAGTAAAAAATTAACAAGCAACAAAAAGAAAGCAGAAGAAACTTTTGGAAGGAAAAGAAAATGGAATTTGGGAATTTGGTGATTGGGGCGAGAGCAGGTGGAGCGATTCGCGTAGAATTTCTGAGACGGAGAGGAGAGAGAAAGAGGTGAGAGAGGGAGAGAGAGATATGAGGGTTCAACGGTGGTCTAGGTCGCGTCTTGTTTGGGGTAGGGACTAGGGACCTGAGAACGTTGGCGGTAGAGGAAGATAATTATTCACAACTCTTCGCTTGGACAAAAATATAATATGTATAGTCTCAAAAAAGGAAAAAAAAATTATTATTATATGAAAAGACTAATAGCATTTGGATTACTGTTTTAAGATTTTTTTTTTTTTTTTTTTAAGGGTTGGAATGTCAACAAATATCTATTATTGAATTCGTAGGATTGGTATCAATTTTAGGAACGTCCAAGTCCATAAAACCAATAATTACGTTTCGAGACTATTTTAGACAAAGTTTTTGAACTCTTTTTTTTTTTAATTTAAATTTACTGTTTAAATTTACTTTTTGCCCCTATAATTTACAAAAATGCTAAATAATTATTTTGTTGATGGTAAATAAATAATTATGATCTTAAATTGGAAATATTCTGAACAAATATCAATATGAATTTTGTTTATTTTTTAAATTATATACAATTCATAATAATAAAAAAAATCATCTCATAGACCTAGAATAACAAAGTAATGGACTTTTAAAACTTAAATTTTTAAGTTATAGTTTGAACTGTGAATACTGCAATTAAGTTGACTTTTCATAAAAACACAAAAACAAATTCAAAATTTTCAACTCTAATGATTGAAACAAACATAAATTGAGTGCAAACTGTCAAAAGTAAAAATTCTAGGGACAAACACTATAATTTTTCAATAAATTTAAAGATATCAATGTAAAAAAGCCAACCTTTAATCATAAAATTTAAAACTTTAAAATTATTTAAAAAGAAATAATACTATAATTATTAAGTGAAAAAGGTAACACAATTATAAAATTTGACATGTCTCTTCTTCGTATTAAAATTGACTTTAAGAACATCATTGCTTTGAAAGATGATTTGTTAGCCAAATATCAAATTTTGATTAAATTGCATGCCATTAAACAATATATTAGATCTCTAATGTCGATACTATATTTATCACAAAAAAGTGCAAAAATGACATGTTCACTGTATTTCTATTTTAATCTCCGGTACATCATGCTCTTTTATATTTTACATTTACTTTTTTCTACAAATTTTAAGTTTGAAACTTGTGAAAGTAACACTATCGAGAAATACTACTAGATACAATCCAACAAAAAAATAAATAAAATAAAGGGGCAAATTCATCTCATTTACCGTGTCATAAGACGTCCCTACAAGGAAACAAAAGATACAAATTAAATAGATAGCCGAGTTCAAAGCCATCACCCTTATTTACTGAAAATTTTCTTTTTAAAAAAGTAAATTTTAGTTAGGAAATTGAAAAATTGCATTACTTACTTAGAAACAAGCACTCCTCCAAACCAAAGACCACTCGAGGAAAGAAGTATTTTCATTTACTTAGGGCACCACTTTATTCATTCACCACTTTTTTTTTTATTTCACTTTTTTTTTTTTTTGGATAAGTTACCCATCTTTTTTTTTTTTATCAAGTTACAATTTTGTTCCTAACTTTATCTTTTTGCTAAAAGCTAAAATCTACTTCTTAAAAAAAAAATAGTCATTTCTGTTGACAGACATTAGAAATTTAACAAAAAAAAAAAAATCATGTGAATTACATATGATTTATCGTTTAATGATTTAAGAAAAATAATTTATATTATTCAATTTGCATGTATCATACATGTGATCTGTACCATTTAATGAGTTCATGAAGCTTTTAGCCTAAACAAAAAAAAGTTAAAGGACTAAATTGTAACTTAATAAAAATGTTAGGACACAACGGACAATTTACTTTACTTTTTTTTTTTTCCCTAATATTTCCGCTCACCACATTAATATGACAATACTACGACCGACAATGAAAGAATAGTTTATAGAGCTGATGCTAGGAAGCAAAGGACATATACAGAGAAATGTAATAGTACAAAGTAGTGTCTCAAATATTACCCATTTCTTCTTCTTCTTCCTCCTTTTTTTTTTTTTTTTTTTTTTTTTGAGAAAAAGATTAACAAAAAAAAAAAAAAAAAAAAGACAACAACATGTTTCGGGAACAAAAAAGACAACAACATGATCCAAAGGCAGCAGCCAAGAGAACAAAAACAAAACACACTGAGGACGGCAAAAACACTAGTTTGGAGTCCAACCGAGTTCAGGCCCAAGGGGATATTCTACTGTGCACAAAACTTCTATATGACCTCAACTTTTCCCCCTATTTTAAACCATACATAATTATATCAAAAAACGTCTTGCATTTTAACAACTAACTAATTTACATATAACTTTTTATTTAAAACCTTATAACATAATAACTTCCTATTTAGAATTTTAGTATATAATACTAGTTGAAAAATGTTACATTAAAATTATATTAATAATACAACATACCAAAAAAAAATGTTACAAATTTCGTATAGGGAGGATGCTGGATAGCAGCCCCTCCCTATACACACACACTATATTATATTAAATTACAAATAATCCCTAAAACTAATAAAAATTTTGGGCCCGTCTGAGAGTATTTTGGTAATAATTTTGTTTTGGATATAAATACAAATGAGAATATTTTGGAAATGATTTTGAGATATTATATGAAACTATGTTTGATTGTATTTTTAGAGAAATTTGTTTGAGTACAAGAAAGAAGTAAAATTGTGGGGTATGCTTTTGAAAATATTTATTGGGTGTATAAGTTTTAAAGAATGAAAAGGAAAAGGGGAAACAACTTTATTTTATTTTCTCGTTCCTTAACAAAAAATGAAAAGGATTTTTGTTTTGTTTCTGTTTTCTAATTTTGTACAATACAAACGCTATTTCAAAACCATTTTCAAAACACCTTTTAAGGAAACAATGAGATTCTTTTCCAAAATGCTTCCAAAACGATACCAAATGGAGCCTCAATGTTTTATTTCCTATAAATTTTTATTGTAACTATCAACCTCCCGAACAAAAAATTCCTAATGTCAACACTAATTACTGTCACATGGGCAATAAGGTGTATCATAAATCATTTCTTTCCTTCTATTTTGACAAAAATTTATGGTATGAATTATACTTTACCTATCGATCGGTACTATTATTTATCAACCGGTACGGATATCTTAACAGTCTGATCTGTAAGCATTTAAATTAAAAATTTAGAACACAACATATAAAATTGCTTTTAATTATAAATCACACAGTTGAAAACTTGATCAAACGTCAAAAAACAATTTTTGTCAGCAGGACAAAAGTACAATTTCTACTATATAATTTCCTTTATTTGCAATTCTCTCTTGTTCACTCCGCAAAGAATGCGACCCATAGACCACCATATTGCATTCAGACCACAAATATGTACTTCGAAGGAGAGCACCCACCACACACACACACACACACACACCCCAAAGAAAAGAAAAAGTTTACGGAAAAAAAAAAAAAAAAAAAAAAACTAGGAAAGAATATTTCAACCAAAGGCTTCAATCATGGAGGGTGGCCTCCACAGAACGCTCCAAAGACCCACGATAAATTTCCCCACTCACTCACAATTCCCAGTTTCGTAGAAGTCGCAGAACTGACCAAATTATATCACCCCCCCCCCCCCCCCCCCCCCCCCCCCCCGGCAAATTTCCTCTCACGCCTCTCCATCAAAGGGTCCACAAATGACAAGACCATGCTTTTTTTATTTTTTATTTTTTATTTCTTTTTTGGCTTGATAATACCATTCAATCTCTAGAAATGATAGTACTGATGGCTACGTTATTTCCTTTTCTTTTTTTTTTTTTTTCCCAAAACCAATAATAAACTCTCTCTCTCTCTCTCTCTCTCTCTCTCTCTCTCTATCAACCAACTGGAAATTTAGGACGTCTTTGTAAGAATAATCAAAAGAGGAAAACAAAGTTTGGACGGCACCTAGTGTGCTGTTTCGAGTCGAAATATCTATGGTCTCACTCAACTAAATTGAGTTCCAAAACTTTGGCCACCAAGGATTTAGTTACTATGACAAGACAGTTCATTCTCCTCATCTAAGACGGGGTTGAACCGTCTCACCACAATGGTTTGCTTAGAGCTGCACGAGGTTATCTGGATACGTCATTATCCGTGTGATTCATCAGCGGGAAATATATATATATATATATATATATATTCCCAAAACATTGCCTTGGCCAAAGCGCTGTGAGCTCAAAAGATTCAACTATCCTAGTGTCATATTCTAACCGCTGCAACGTATAGAAAAAGGTACCATGATTAGCAACTTATGCTCGTAAATGTGATCCTGACATTCTGTGAAATCACATTTCCAATCTTCAAAATATTGACCTAAAAATGGTAAAACCGATTCCACAACTCAGACTTAACTAGTCATAAATATTCCTAGCCAAGAATCCTCAGTCCTGTAACACAATCAATCTAACGAACAATTGGACTCTAAAAATTCCAAGCTTCGAATCATCGGAATTCATTAGAAGTAACATAGTCCTGATAGTTATCGTTTTCAGGTTCTGTTTAAGTCTTATTGTTGTCAAATTAACAAGCCAGCTACACTAGTTGGAAGAAATACGACAGAAAATGATGAAAGGCAACAGGATCGACCTTCTAACCAGTTGCTGATCCGCAAAGGAATTTGCTAAGTTTGTATCAAAGACACTTGGGGGCCGATCGTCCTCGAAGGTTATTTATCACAGTTATTCGTACGAATCATACCCAAACTTTTCGACTCTAGTGAAACAGATCCAAAGTCAAAAGGAAAAGAAATCGAACCATCTGCAACAATATGAAAAAACAAGTCTTTCCCAATTGAGCAGCTAATTCCAAATCACAGTAAGCAATGGAATACAACCAGCGGTGTTTAAAGCAATCACGGCCACTTTTTTTCAAGAGATTGATCTCATGAAGCATCAGACAGGGAAGCTGAGACTAAAGCAACAAAAGACGAGCATAATTATTCAACTTCCTTTTGCTTACTAGTGAAATAAAACTGCAGCCGAATTTTCAACATTCTGCATAAGATGTCGGTTAAAAGTTCATTCTCCAATGTGCCGAACAGCTTCAGGAAGAGCACAGAAATTGCCAACATGGTAAAAATTGACTCATATTTCAACCGTCAGTTGGAAAATATTCTTCATATCCCGGAATTATTCTTCAAAGCAGGATCTTCATTTTAGACTCCATAATGGTTTGTCAGCAAATATTGGACAGCAACTGTTAAACCACTATAAAGCTAGAGGCATCTAGATTTAGGGCCCGACGAATTGCACCCGAGCCACAATAGCTGCAGAAGCCGACACTAACTTCAAATCTGTCTCCAAGTCCACCAGGCACCACCTCAAAGAATCTACAAGGCAGAAAAACTGTTTCCAAGTAAATTAAGGCAGAGCATGTAAAAGAAATTCGTGAAACCGAAACCCCAGAACAGGAACGTTATAACCGATTCCTTGAAGGCTTAAACATTAGTTCGGTGCCAACAATTCCTTGCTGTATACCTGCAATTTGTCCACCAAGCAGAAAACCAACAGCGGAACATTCTGTGAGAAACTCGAGTAGAATCTCCACTGAAGAATTTACGTAACCGACTCCACCGGTAATGTAGAGCTAAACAACCGTAGTTGTGATGGTACAAAACTTGCTAAATGAAAATTGAGTGCATGCAATGCTGAGATTAGTGAGAATGGAACTGGTCGGTCGAGCTTCATTGACATTCAACAAACAAGAAGCAAGACCAGACTATGTACACAGCAGATAAACCAAAGATCGGAGATAAAAGCATCGATTCTAGAAACTACATGCAACACAAACTTCAAGTTGGCAACTGATTTCAGCAACAAGTTGTACTTCAACCAAACAGCGACTCGCTTTGTGCTTTGAGAAAGGAAAATGTACCAAATCAGATTTAGTTCGACTAATTAAGTTCACTAGTCCCCTATCATATGTACAATGGATCCTCTGGCTCACAGCTAAAACAAAATCAGAATCTTTTCCTTTTAACTCGAGCCATATCGTCAAAATCATTGTTATTTTGCCACACCTGGCCACCATGCCTGAAATTTGCTTCCTGTTCGTCAATATTTCTTATTCTTCTGGGTGCATTACCTGGCCGATTCTTTATCCTTCTATGGAAATCCCTTTCTTGGAACTCTGCATTATCATCTGGGCAGAACCTCAAAGGCCTAGAACCTTCCTCGGGATTAAGATGAGAATTCTCACCTTCGACACTGTTAAAATTCGTCCTATATGGACGGACAGGTCCACGCCTCTCACCAAACCTTCTTTCATCACCATTTACATCACCACCAAGCTCATGTAAACGACCGGGATGCATAGGACCCCCAAAGAAATTATCACCTTCTGGCCTTTCTTGGGGATCTAAACCACCAAATCTCCGGTCCCTGAGTACAATTCGATCAGAAGGGCTCCTATTAGGCATAACAGACCCTGGGGGGTGCCCGTGGTCTCTTCCAGAATCCATCTCTCTCATATCTGGCCTCCTAACCACCTCTCCAGTGAAACGACGATCAGGGGATCTCATCCTATCCATCCTGTAAAATTGTGGAGATCTTTGATGAGTCAAATCTGGATGTCCAGCAAACCCTTCTGGGGATCTTCTCCTAGGGGAAGTCCACGACCCAGGCGAACGAGTTCTGGAACCTAGGGGAGATTTCGAACGAATTCGTTGCATGCCTCTTCTCTGGACAGAAGGAAAATTCCTGTTTCCCTGAGCAAAATGACCTTCCACTCCTTCGTATGGAGGTTGGGGACGTTGGAACATGGAATCCATATTATCATCAGGAAACCTTACAAACTTCTCATTGCGCCTAAGCCTGACAAATTCAGGACCATCTTCCCCAACACATCTAGTTGGGCTAATATTTCTTGAAATTCTTCGAACCATATGGCTGCCACGGGCTGCACCAGGAGACCTCCTCCTTGAGGGAATTCGACGAACAAAAGGTCCTCCATCATTTAAGGGCTTCCTCCCTCCTCCTCGACCAGAACCGACAAATGCAAGATCTTGGGAAACATTGTAAGTATTATATTCAAAGTCAGCATCAGAAACAGAAGAAGCAAATTTATGTCTAGGAACACGAAACTCTGTTGGACTGTTATAAAACTCTGAAGCAAATTCACGATCAGATTCTCGACCACCACGTAAGGTGTCTGGTCGACTAGTAGTCCTACCTCTGCCACGCTGAAAATTCATCCTAGAATTCCTAGCTGTCTGATCATAGTGCCTCTCCCTAGAAAATCTTTGGGCACCATCAAAATAAAACTCCTCTCTGGAAAAAAGATTCAGTTCAGAGAAATCAGAAAACAGGAGTGAAAACCTAAAAAATAACAAGGAATTAAAAAAGAAATAACAAGTAATATACAAGAACAAGAAAAATATTCACCTCCCTCGTGAATAAATTTTATCTCCTTCTAGTCCCACATAAGATGGTCTCTCTCTTCCCACTCTAGACCACTGCCTGTCACTGCCAGAAAGTGTTCTTGTCCTGCCAGGGGAAGATGAACCAGAAGATCGGGGTAAATTTATGATCCGGCTACGTTGACTTCCACTATCTATATCCTTCGCTGCATCATCACCATTTGCAAATTTGGCAAGCGTGGTATCATTATTCAGGATCAGGTCATCATTATAGATGCTCATAGTAGTCCCCTGTGCTACGGTATGCACAGTTTCTTCATCTCCATTAGTGGCTTGTACAGCATCTGTCTCTTGGCACTCCTGTGCACCTCTCTTTCCTAACTGATCAAGAGTTCTTCTAGGCATAGCCTCGTTCATCTCATTCATGAGAGCTCCACCAATTGGGTTTTGAACAGTCGATGATTCTTGCAAATTCGCAGTTTTATCATATCCATTCTCAAATGTATCACTACGATCTGCATTAAAAGCTTCTTCACCACCCTCCTTATTTGTTTCGGCAGTTTCAGCTATAGCATCTTTTACCTCAACTTGGGAATAATTAGGATCAGCGTTATTGATTGGTTCAACAATGAGCGTCTCTTCATTACTAACACCGCTGTTATTGGTATGTTCCAATTGTGCTTTCTCAGAGGCAGGTTCCTTGACTGCATTGCGTTCAAGTTTTTCTCTGACTTCACCATCTTCATAATCATCTTCACTATCTATTTCCATATCAATCGACATATCAATAGCTTGATTACCATCTGACTCATAATCAAAACTGTCAGAGGCTTCCATATCAGCTGAAAAATTAACCTTTTCCTCATCACTTGCAGCACCATCACCATTTCCACGCGAACTAGGAGGTATATCATTCATAGGTTTTGATTTACATACCCCTGCATTATCGGTATTAATGTTTTCAGCTCTTCCCATGTCCACTTCACTACCAGCACTGGTTAATGTAGCACCCATATCTGGTGCAACCTGCCTACTACTTTCACAAGCTTCCGGATGTACCTCTGAACGATTAAGCTGTCCGGAATTCACAAGATCCTCGTTCCTGGCCAACTCAATGGATGAAGAAGATTTCACGATGGGGCAAGCAATATCCGCAGTTTTACAAGTAGATGCAGCAGAAGAATGATTGAACTCAGTCGGAAAAGAAGAATTTCCAAGAGGGCATGCAGTCTCTGCAGGTTTTGGCGCAACAGCAGCAGAAGAAAGTTTGTACTCTGCTGAAAGAGAAGAGTTCCCAGTGGGGCAAGCAATCTCAGCAGTTTTAGACATAGTTGTAGCAGAAGATTGTTTATCCGTACCTTGTACCGTCTTTTCATTCAATTGCTGTGATGTTCGCTCTTTTGAAGTAATGGTTTCCTTGTTACCTTCAAAAGCTGGTTCAGATTTTACGGATCTTGAATCAAATTCGTTCTTCACTGGTACACCGTCTGATATTGCCACACTAGAGGGTTTAGCTCCTCCGGTATCCAACTTAGTAGGCTCCTCAACTGGCTCTGATTTGACAGCTGTGACATTAACCTTATGCAAGCTGCTACTTGGCACAACAACTCCAGGTAAGCTAGTGTTGGAAATTAACTTGGCTGAATCAAACTTATGGGTTGGAGTGGAAGGTTCCTTAATGCTATGGGGAAGACAAGGACTAAGTCCTAAATGAAGAGAGTCATCGGGTTTGAATTGATCGCTGGACAGCCTTGACAACATGGAGAAATTGGTTAACTCTCTCTCTATATTGGTGCACTTTTCCAAAGCAACGGAAACTCCTACAGATGGCTTTATATCTTTTGTTTGACCAGCTGCATCCATCCCGTCAACAGATGTTTGACCAAGAGCTACATCACTGGAATCCTCCCATGCATCCATAGGTGTATTAAGATCCCAGTTTGCCCGATTTGCATGAAGATGGGAATTCTCGACATTTAGTTTACCGACAGAATCACTTTTGCACTGGCTGATGCTGCTGCTGCTGCTGCTATCTTTACTCAAGGACAAATTCAGTGAAATAGGTTCTAAGATCCCCTGATTCTGATCTCTCCTGTTTTGGCTTGACAAAACTGGAAAAAGAGTTTCTTTTAGGCTTAACAATGCTTTGGTGTTCTCTCGTGAAGAGGACGCTTCTGCTTCAACCTTCACTTGAGCAATTTTCTTAGCATGCATGCTCATCCCTAAAAGTCCAAGAGATTCAGTAGGTACTAAATTCAACTCACTTTTCCCTGCAATTGTCTGATATATCGGGATTTTAGCCATAGGAAGTTTCTCTTTGCCACTGTTCACATTTTCCAAAGAGCCTGGGTGAACTGTGAGGCTAGGCTCCTCCACTTTGACTTTAGCAACATGGTTATTCCCTCTAACCACATCACTTGCAGCACAGGAGCTTTCTCTTCTTTCTTCCGGTTCGAAGTTCTTAATAGCATCACATAAACTGGAAGAACTTGTCCCCACACTAGAATATGAAAGAGTTGACCCCTGAGACGGGCTAGACTGGTCCTTCTGTAGTGAATTACTTTCTACTGGAGATGGTTCTTCAGCTGGAGGTGATGGAGGCCTGATCATCGGAAACCGCCTTTTCTTAATAGGAATGCCTGCAGGATAGTCACTAAATTGCCGAATAATGGGTTTGACCCCCACCTGCCAATAGAAGATTAATTGATCAATATTTTGAAAAGAAAAAAAGAAAGCTGCAACAGTTCTCGAATTTAAGCAGTGACTTCAGAAACAAAAGTAACACCTCTTCATTTCCTGATACTGGCATGGCTTCAAAGAGAAATCCTTCACCCTTTGTTTTATAAATACTAAATACCAATTAGCAAGTCCTTGAGCACACTCAGATGCTGCTTTCAAAACCTGCACTAAACTAACACAGATGAAGTAGTTTTTTTTCCCAAATAAATACTACTGCCCAAACAAAACTTGTCAAATCCTCCTATTTTCTAGCTAGAAAAATCAACAAATGAAGTGCCTGCTAATAAAGCAGAATTAATGAACTCCTAACCGATGCTATAAAATGGGAGACCACATATACAGTAAACCTAACGTAATTATACCGGTCAACGACACAAACAGCAGAAGAAAAACAGTCAATTCAAATTTTATGAACAAGATCCAGAATTTCAAAACGCAAACCCATAGAAGTAACTGTACAACTAAACAACTGGCATGATAGTATAAACAAGATCCAAAATTACAATCAAGGAAAAAAATCCACAAAATTTGCACAATTTTATGAACATGATCCTGAATTACCAAAAAAAAAACAAAAACAAAAACAAGATCAGAAGTAAATTACCAAAAATAAGAAGAAAAAGAACAGGGAATTCAGAAGTAGCTGGACCACAAATCAACTTCAAAACGATATGCATCACTACATATATCAAAAGTTGAACATAGGACAAGGATCTACTGAAATTTTCCATATAAACGCTTTCAACAAACATTTAAAAAATATTTTCACACATTAAACCACAGTTTTTCCTTCAAAAACTCTGAAAAAAGTCCAAAGAAACCGATCGAGATGAAATCGATTCAGATCCACAAATTCAAACGAAGAAATCACAAAAACTAAAGGAAAAAAGACAGAAATTTCCTGGAATTTGCAAGAAATCCCCGAAACCAACACGTAAACAACCAGTATTTTAACAATTTCAAACGAAAAGGCGAGCGACGAAATTTACCTGAGGTTAGAGAGAGAAAGAGAAGCGAAGAAACTCCGATCAAGCTCCGAAACTTCACGAGAAAATGAGGAAGAAAAGAAAGAGAGAAAAACTCTCACAATGTCGGTAGGGTTTTCTTTCTTTGCCCTTTTTTTTTTTTTTTTTTTGAATTGTGAAAATGCAGTTTCTCTTTCTAGCGCACTATGTATTTATAATAGAAAATAAATAAAATATATTTTATTTTTCATTTGGAGGAGAGTGTTGTCACGCGCGCGTGGTATAGTAAAGGTCATGACTCTATTATTGAAGTGGAGCGTGACACGTCTCCCATATCCTAATTTCCTCGAGAATCTCGATTTGACGTGTTCGCAATTTCCCACCAATTTCCCTTTTCCTTTTTCTTTTTTTTTCGAATTTCTTTTTCTTTTTTTGTTTTTGTTTTTTCGCTTTGATGATGACAAGAGTGGGCCAGACGGGATGGCTTTTCCACAAAGACAAAGGCCGTTGAAGATGCCATAATTGTTTCCACTTGAAAGGGAAAGGAATAATTTAATTGAAGGTAAATTAATTGAAGCCTTTCTTGAGTAAGTTCGATAAATTAATTGAAGGTAAAATTTTTACGGATAATTAATTTTTAAAAATTAATTATAAATTTAATTGATTTTTTAAATAAAATAAAATGAGTTTTTCTCATTTTCACACTTTTGGGGAATTTTATCCTAGTGTGTCCTCGTCATAGGTCTCGTGGAGGTTATTATTCGAGAAAATAGGATAGGATACCATTTTTTAAGCACTGTTTTTGAAAGATACATTAATCTCAACTTTGATACCATTTTTAAGCACTATTTTCAAAAGATACACTAATCTCAATCCTTTTTTAAATAATAATAACTGTTTGGGTTAGACTTCGTCTCCCTATTACGACGTTAGCTCCTTGTTTATTTAACGAACCATGAAATCTCGATTTCAGCATCATCGTATTTAGGCCATACCCAATGCATCACTTACGTCAATCGTGAACATAGATCGCTCGTATTGTCAGGCCGAGCCCATGTACATATCTAGAGTCGATCTATCATCAAACATCGAGAGTCGAATAAACTGATCGAACATGATCATTCGCACTGTGATTTAACGAGCTTCGAACGATAGTTCGCACTGGAAATCTTGTTTTCTATTCGTTGTTCGTTGTTTATACTCGATGAATACTTACACTGCATGATCGTCGAACCCAACGTTGACGATGACATGTCAAGATCTCTCAAAATAACTGACAAGCCATATCTGGCAATCATATTAATAACTGCCAGACCATGATCGAAGATTCAAATTCATTCTGGTAACCATCAAATTGAAGAATCGCAAATGTTACGCTGACACGTGTCCCATAAGACAATATTGGAAACTGCCAAGTGCGGTTACGGGCTCAAGCCCATCTTCCTCTATAAATAGAGGAAGACTTTCCTTCAGAGAAAAAGGGACTCTCTAAAAAAAAAAATCACTTACTGTTACTCTGCCAAAGTAAACCCAGAAATCTCCTGGTATTCAAAAAAAACTATTGCAAACATTCGAATACATTACAGACTCAGAGGAAGTAGCACATCGTTGGGCGAACCTCTTTATATCTTGGTGTTGATTAATTTTCTGTTAATTTTCTAATTTAATTTCATTTATTTTATGGCATGAATATTTCTGTTTTCATACTGCTTTATGAGTTTCATCACGATGTCCAAGGACCCGATTAATCAACCATCATGTTTTCTCTACACTAATTTTTCCGTTAAATTTTAACTGTAGAAATCCAATATCTACAATAACTTAGTTTGCATTTTGTTTGCTAGTTAGAGATAAAATTTTTAAGTTAGAATTTGTTGACTTTTCAAAAACTAATTATAAATTTTGTTGACCTTTCAGAAAAAAAATATAAAAATTGATATGAAAAAATACAGTTTAATTAAAGTTAAACTTAAATGACAAACAAAGTCTCAATGTGCATGTGAGTTACTAAGCCCTGTTTAGTGTTCAAATTCAAACTAAATTATTTTAATTTATTTTTGTCTTTTTCTGAAAAATCAACAAAAATTTTAATTACTTTTTGAAAAGTCAAACAATTTTAATTCAAAAAACTCAACTTCAACATATGAACCAAACATAAACTAATATTTTAATATTTTAACTTTTTTAAGAGATTTTTAAAAAAAATTTGAAAGGCATTAATAAAAATTTTAATAATAACTCACCTATAAGCGAGGCAGATTTATGGCTACGTCATTCCTTAATGCCTCACTATAGACGGGGCTCACAACCAAGAGGATTCACAAAGTGTAGTTGCATGTTTAGCCGCTTCATAACCCAATCACTCGATTGTCTTAGTAAACTAATTGTGTGCCATACTAAATGGCTCATCCCTCTAAAAGATTTATTTATTAGTGTTGTTTGGAAAAATGCAAAGATAGGATCACATACTTGATCACCCAATCTTCTGAAGGGTCTCACTCTAGTATCCTCTTCAATTCATGCAACTACTATGAAAATAGCTGGCGATTTTAGATAGCAAGTTGCTCTCCTTTATTTGAATGCCCACCTACGGGTTGGTAGAAAAAATATAATTATAATTGGTGTCTCTTTATTATTTGTTTTTAGAAATGCCCCTGCGTTATATGTCATTTTGCTTTCTGATCTTTAGAGGCCGTTTAGAGGAGCCATTGAATTGGAGTTGAGTTGAGTTTTACAAATATGTGTTTGGTTTAAAAAATGATTGAAGTAAATAAGTGTAAAAACTTGAAATTCTTTCGAAAAAAAAAATAGTAATATAAATATTGTTTTGAAATAACAAAGTTATGAACTATTAAAGTTTGAGTTTTTTTAAAAAAAATTGAAGATGTAAATAGTGATATTGGTAAATTTTTTATGAAAAAGATTGAAAAAAAAAATGGTAATATGGTTTTCAATAGCTCCCCAGATGACCCCTTTAACATAACTCTGAATTTTGTTACATGAACAAAGAAACCACTTTGGTCCATGTTCATTCATTTTTTTTTTTTTAAGGAAAATTATCAAATTAAAATTGAGTGCAAACACTACTATTAATATATGAAACAACCCCGTGATATAAGAGACATAACCCTCGACTGAGATCAATTTCATCAGTAAAAGATGATGAACCTTAGTGAGGAAGACATAAGCCGAGACCCGGTGATGGGAAAATTCTTCGAATTCCTCGGCAATCCTATAATCGAGTATGTACAAATCTCTTTTTTTTTTTTTTTAAAAAAAATCTACAATCGATGAAATATTCAGATCGATCGAGAGATAGTCACTCGCAACACAAAAATTGCAACAAACTCCGCATAACCCTAATACTAACAGAATTCGTAGACATATACTGTCAAAAAACAACTCAAGCAGAACGCACACACATAAACAAACCGAATATGGGGGAACTACCTATTTTATTACAAATTAAAACTAAACACAAAAGCAAAGCATGAATACAAAATAATGTCGCTCACAAAATCCTCGCCCAATGTGAAACAACCACTCCATCACGTGTCACAACTTAGAGTAAATAAATCAGCTCGATTAGAGGTAAGAGATTGTTGCACCAACTATCAGATCACCAAGACCTCGCTGAATCCTAAATAGTCAAAAGCTTGGCTGGTTAGATCTAGTCGAGAAACTCCCAATTAGAACCCTCTGATTCTATTTCCACTGAGATCAATGAACCGCCGATCACCTTACGTGGACTTAAATAATGATTTTGAAAAAAGGCATTAAAGGCATTTAGGTCAAAGAAATTAATTAATCAAATTGTTCACACTTCTCCAAAAAATAAAAATAAAAAAATTAAATTGTTCACTCACCTAACTTTTTTGAGAATCGGCAATTTTGTAGCCATGGACTAACACTGTCAAAAATAATTAGAGGATATTCGATGCAACAATTTCAACTCAAATTTATGTTCAATAATTTTATCTCAATTTATTTTTGTCTTTTTTTTTAAGTATTAAAATTTTTACTAGTTTTTTACAAGTCAAATAGTTCAAATCCAAAATTTTCAACTCAAATCTACCGATTAAACACTTAATAATCAGATTTGTTTCTATAAGATTCTTTTTTTCACAATTATCTATCAACAAGATAAGCTTTTTAATAGCTATAAATTTTTTTTTTAAATGATAGTTTAACGACCCTTGATAGAAATTTAGCAATCCTAAACTATGTCTATGATTCTTTCTTTTTCTTTTTTTTTTTTTTCCTTTAAAATAAATCGTGTTATTAATCTATTGAGAAAGTTCTCCCTTTTTTTCTTCTAAAGAAAATTCGTTTTTATATTGTTATTTGTTTATGCAAGTATCTTTGGCAGGTAGTGGAGAATCGGAATTAGGTGGGGTTTGTCTGATACCGCCATAATTTTGCCAAATGGTCAAATCTGGGGCCATTCAAATCACTTTCAACGAATTATTTTCATTTTTTTATTTTAACTTGGGATTACGTGAATTCGAACCTTTTGTACTAAGACAAAATTAAATATAAAATGATAGTTAAATTATAATTACAACGTTTTTTTAGATTAAAAATAGTTAATGTGTTGAGTTTTGATAATCTATGTGAATAAGTGTTTGGTTGGCAAAATTAGAGATAAATGTCATTTGAGTATTTATTCTGAAATGATAAAAATCCTTAAAATTTACCACTATTTTGATAAATCATTATCATCTAAACTATTTTAAAAAAAATATAAACAATTTCAAATTATCATTTTCCTATCTCTAGCATTTCTTTTTCAAATAGTTATTTTAAATGTATATTTAAATATTTATGTTCAAATATTTTGTTTAGAATATTAATATTCAAACGCCAGTTCGGATAACCGTTTAAATATTTCTATTTAAATTTTCCTTTATAATATTTTCATCCCAAATGTTTTATTTATTTTTGAATAAAAATGTCTTTTTTTATATACTTTTAGGATCAGACTATATTAATAACATACGATTTTAAGGGGGTGTTTGGTTAAGTTTGAGTTAAGATTTGTAAGTTTAAATAGTAAATTTTTTTGAATTTTTTTGAATTTTCAGAAAAGACAAATAACTTTTTGGAAAAAAAGACAAAAAACATGATGAAAAAAGTACAGTTTAGTTTAAACTAAACTCATGACCAAACAAGACCTAAATATTAAATATAATCACAATCACATCAAATCACTAATACAACGGTTAAAAAATTGAATCTACTTGATAACTTTTGTCCTTCTTTTTTATTATAGTATTCTACCATAGCAATCTCCTTTTTTTCCTGAGGGGTTGGATACAGGGATGCCATTATCTTTTCTATTTTGTTGGAAAAAAAAATTGTCGTTTTCTTTCCTTCTAAGAAATAATGTTATAACAAAATAATAATAATAATGTTATTATCTTTGAACCGCAAAAAATACAATATGTGGGCGGAGATGCCATGGCAAGCCGCCCAGCATATAGCATTTAGTAAGTTTTTCCTTTTAGAAACAAAGGCTTTATTTACATATTAGTTTAACTCAAATTAAATATATTATTTTTACTGGTTTTTTGTTTTTAAAATACAACAAAAATTATAATTAATTCAATCAACTTTAATTTAAAATTTTTAACTCCAATTAACAATCCAAACAGACGCAAAAGCTTCGTACTCTTTTTTTCTTTTTTTTTTAGGGGAAAATATTTGTCACAAAAAAAAAAGTTATGTTCAATCGAAAAATATGTATATTAAGCTTGCGTTTGTTTCGTTAGTTGAAGATGAAAATTTTAAGTTGGAGTTGGTTGATTTTTTAAAAACTAGTTATAAATTTTGTTGACTTTTCACAAACGACAAAAATTAAAATGAAAAATTACAGTTTAGTTAGAATTAAACTTAAACGCCAAACAAACCATAAGAAAAAGAAAAGAAAAACAAGTTAATTCTTCATCCAATTCCATTCCTCGTTTAAAAAAAAAAAAAAAAAAAAAAAAGAAAGACTATTAAGAGATAATCTTGTTATCTTTATTTTTAATTGCTAAATATTTATGAGAAATTACGATAGAGAGATTATTTTTAAAAAAATATTTAAAATAAATAGTATATCTTAAAAATAATTAAACTAAATAACATGTTTTTTTTGTTAAATTGTTTATTTTCAAAATTTTGTTAAGATAATTATATTTTCATAAATAAATTATTGATCATAAACGTGATATTGACCTAATATTTTATGTACAAGAATAATTTTTTAAATAATTTAATCACGAATGTGCTTTGTAAATGTTTTATTTACTGTAAATATATTATTTATCATCAATCAAAAATTTTCTTCTATTTACATCCACAGGGGTGGATGAGTTGACATGACATACCTAGGGAAAGGGATTTCTGCATGTGGGACTAAAAACCTAAAAATGATAGAGCCACCCTCATATCCTTATCTATTCACCAAAAAAAAATTTCTCTTATTTATTTTATTACTAGAGATTTTTATTATTATTTTGTTTATTTCCCTCCTTGCCAAAATGGCAACCTCAAAAATTGAAATTATCAAAATAACCTTCTTTCATTTTAACATAGGAGCAACCATGGTCGTTCCTGGTCTTTCAAAGTCATTTTGCTAATGAATTTTTTTGAAAGACTATTTAACAAAATAAAGAAGTGTTTGAATCATTTTGCTAATTGACTCTCTCTAATCTTTTTTTGATAAACTATTTTTTTTTATAAACTTACTCTCTCTAATCTTGAAGTGTACAAAACAACATTGCCACCAGATGCCGATCGCCTTAGGCTTTTTATTACATTTTTTTAATACTTTGTTTGACATTTAAGTTTAACTTTAATTAAACTGTACTTTTTCATCCCGGTTTTTATCTTTTTCTGAAAAATCAATAAAATTTATAACTAATTTTTGAAAAATCAATTAATTCCAACTTAAAAATTTATCTCCAACTGATGAACCAAACGTGCTCTTAATTTTTCGTTAAAGGTGTAGGACCATTCAAGACTCACAAGTCAAGACAAAGATATTGACAGAGTATTAATATAAAAGAAACATATTCAATGCCAGGAAAATTCATTGTTTTTTACCTAAATAATTTATTTAAAAAAGGAGAACAAACAAGAAAAGCAAAATAATGAAGTAGACTATTGACCTACCCATATCAAAATAAAGCCCACAACTTGAACTTGAAATATTTGAACGAGCAATAGTTTTTTGATGAATTGAATGAGCAATAGTTAAGTAATAAGAAGTCCTCGCCTAAATCCAATTTTGATCCATAAAAAGTAAACTAGACAACAAAGGTGAATTAAATACATGTCATAATCTCACTAATGATATTTTAAATGTTGTTAATAGTATTTTTTTTTTCCAAGGCAAAGGACCATATTAAAATATGTACAAGTCTCGTTTTTCAAATCATTAAATCTATTCCAACAACGTAACTGCATGCTCATCAATGAGGATGATTTAAATACCAATAGACTTCTTTATAAAATATTTTACGAATAACAATAATTTCACATTATTTTCTTCTAGAACAAAATCACATCATTAATTAATTAGTACATAATTGTGTTATGAACCTAAAAATCATTGCAATAATTACCACATTTTTTCTTAAACATTCTAAAAACTATTAACCCATTTGAATCATTTTTTTTTTAACTTAGAGTGAGAAATTCAAACTTCACACCTTTAGGTGAAATTAAGTATAATAATACCTCTAGACTATACTTACAACCATCATTTGAATCATCATTTTAAAATTATTTTTTTAACTTTTTCAAAATTATTTATGCTCCGTTTGCCTCACCATCTCAACTCCAACTAAACAACTCAAATCTCATCATGTTTTTTGTCTTTTCTGAAAAAGTAAACAAAATTTACTATGCAAACTTAAAAATCTCAACTCAATTCAAACTGAACCTACGATCCAAACGAACCCTTAGTACTATTTAAATACTTTCTACAATATTTTTTCTCATTAAAATTTAGATTCACTTTTCAAAAACTATTAAACACATTTTTTAAGAGAGTCAAATAATATTTTGAAGAGAATAATAATAAATCAAAAATAAAATTTTAAATTCATAGTGAACAACATTATCAAATTTATAACAATACACAATACAATAAATATCTACCCTCCTTCCACTCTCTAACCTAAAATTATATAAATAAATTATATATCCAAAAATTTATCAGAAAATCCATAAATTTACACCTAAAAATATTTTGTAATTTAACATCTTTTAAAAAATCTATTATAAACTTTAAAAATACTTATAAAATATAGATTATAATTTCCTCTCTTTTTTAATAACTCTTAAAAAAGATACTCTCTAAAAAAACAATCTTGCAAAGATGCAATCTTATGGGCTTTCTCCCTCAAAAAATCTCATAGGCCATTTATTATACATAGTCACAAACCCAATATGCTCGGCTCAGTGAAGTCAACAAGAGCAGCAGAAATCAGAAAGAAACCAAAACAAAACATAAAAAAAAAAAAAAAAACAAGAAGCATTGAATAAAAAAAACACCACCATTTTCATTACAAATTTCGTCACAAAAAATTGTTCGAATCAAACAATCCTTACCACCACCATTCCTTCCAAAATAACGACGCAAAGAAAACCTAAAATCCAATACTTACAAAACACTGCCTGTTCTAAACAAGGAAAATATAATAACACAGAAGAACCAAATGACAGCCCAGATGAAGAACCCTTTTTTTTTTCCCCATTTTCTTGACTGCAAGACTTTTTTTCTCCGGCGAGAAACCCTATCCACCGAACCCGTAGAGAGTCCGGCCCTGCCTCTTGAGCGCGTAGACGACGTCCATGGCGGTGACGGTCTTCCGGCGAGCGTGCTCGGTGTAGGTGACGGCGTCTCTGATGACGTTCTCGAGGAAGATCTTGAGGACCCCCCGGGTCTCCTCGTAGATCAGACCGCTGATTCGCTTCACGCCTCCTCTGCGAGCCAATCGCCTTATCGCCGGCTTCGTGATCCCCTGGATGTTGTCCCGGAGCACCTTACGGTGTCGTTTCGCTCCTCCCTTTCCCAATCCCTTGCCTCCCTTGCCTCGTCCCGACATCTTTGGTGATTTGCCTTGCGATTTCTCTGAAAATTAGCCATGGAATTCAGCTCGTCAGAAACGACAAAACCCGAAACAGTGATGGAGAGTTTCAATTGTAAAAAGGTGGCTTTGTTTTCCCGAGAATCAAACTGAAATTAGAAACTAATCCACCGAGGATTTTTTTTACGAACAAAATGATTCGACTCACGAGCCAAATACTCAGATTTCAAATCAAAGATGCTACAATTTGTGAAAGAAATAGAGGAATTAAGCTTGTCGGAATTGAACGAAACTCAATGTATTCACAACTCCAATAGCGGAAATTCATTCTGACAGTGAGTTTCTATTGAAAAGGTCACTTCATTTCCCGTGAACCAAACAGAAATTAGAAACTACTAAACCACCAAGGATTTTACAGATGAAATTATTTGACTCACGAGCGAAATACTCAAGTCGATTTCAAATCGAAGACATAACAATTTCTGAAATCAATAAACAAATTAACTCGGTCGGAAATTATCGAAAACCTAGATTCAGGATTTCATCCGCTAAATTTATCATAAAACAGCGAAAGATTCGCTTCTCTTCATTTTCTCGAGAACCAAACAGAAATGCGAAACTTATTCACCGAGGACTTTACATGCGAAACAGGAACTGAAGAAAAGCGAACCAATTTGAGAATTCGAACAGAGAAAATACAAAGGAAAGAAGATGAAAAAATGGAAACAAACCTGAAAGCGCGAGTTCTGGAAATTTCGATTTTAACCAAATAGAAAGCCACGAAGAAAGATTGTGTGCTTCGATTTGGAAGCAAGAAAAGGATCTATTTGGTATTTATAGTCGGACCCCTGAAGAGCACTACTTTTGTCGCAATCCACCACTCCGGGTTTTAGAAACGGTTTTGCACCGTTGATCTTTAGATGAACGGTAGAGATCGTGTGCTTTATTTTTGCGCGGATTGATGACATGGCATGGCAACCTTGGTATTGCAATTTGCGCTTATTGTCCTCCCGGCTAAAATTTCGCGGTTCTTTTGCTTAATAAAAAATAATAAAAAAAATTTGTTTTTCCCTCTTCAATTTTTTGGGGAAACAAAATTTTCCCACGTAAACCATGTGCATCGTGAATTAGAGAACTTGCAATTGATTCAATAAAATTCCAAAAAAAAAAAAATTTGTGGATATTTCACAATAATGATTGGCTATGTTTAAAAAGAAAAGGGATGTTTTTTTTTTCTTGTCTTCATAAGGAAGCACATGGTTGTTCAAAAAAAAACAAAAAAACCGAAACAAATCAACTGGCTGAAGTAAACCAGAGAACGAAGCTTTGAATGAAAACCAACAACATTTGATTAGAAAACCGAACCATGCACCTTATGTGCAGCTCGGCCAAGAATTCAACTGTTTCTAGAAAAATATATGTAATAATTGAACTTTTAGATTTTTTTTTTTCTTTTTTGGTTTTAGCACTATCAATTTAAAAAAGTTCAATATCAAATTATTGTTCCAAAATAAACTTAAAAATATGACAAAATAGTGCCCCAAAAAAACTGAAAGGAAACTCACTGTACATTACCTGGTGACCTTCGGGTTACCATTTAACAAAATCAACATAAACTAACCCACAAATAATTAGAAAACCAATCACAACTCTTATACTTTACTCAATCACCAATTTTGGGTTTTGAAAATACCAAATTCGATTTGAAACCGACACTATGATTTTTAACCGACGTACAACCTTAAGGAAACAAACATTTCAGATTCACCTTAAAAAAATCATGTGAATTCGTGTATGCTAATGTTTTATGTGCTATGTATTTTCTAGAGAGAGAGATATATATATATATATATGTTGTAAATATATTTATGTGAGTACATACATCTCATCTACTTACATATAGGGGTGCTCACCATGTCCACGAATTTAATCAATCTTTTTAATCTAAAACAATTCAAAAATATTAGATTGATTGAGAGGATTTTAGATTGATAACGGATTGAAAATCCCAATCCAAAAGTTTAAAATTGGATCACGAATCAACCATTTATGAATATGCGAATTTAAACATACATACATTTTTTATGACAAACATGTGTAGGTATTTTTTTTTTCCTTCATTTTTTCAACATATATGTGTAAATTTATAATTATATTTTTTGAATTTTCATATACGTAATTTTTTGTTTTGATATGTTTATTTATTTATTTTTCAAACGACTCTAAAAAAATTTCCAAGAACTTGCCTATATTTAGAATTTAGATTTTTTTAAGATTTCAATTAAACATAAAATATTTATTGTTCTAAAATCTACATCACATTTAGACCCCATTTGATATTGGTTTGGAAACGTCTTAAAAAAAAAATCTCACAGTTTCCAATACTTTTGTTATGAATTCTCACGATTTCAATTAAACATTTTGTTTGTTTTGCATAAAATTAGAAAATAAAAACAAAACAAAAAATTTTCCTATTTCTGTTATCCAAGACTTGTACACCTAATAAATATTTTAAAAAACTTACCAAAACACAATTTTACTTTTTCATGCTCAAACCAATTTATCTATAAATATAATCAAATATAATTTTCTCAAAAACCATTATCATTATTTCATGTTTAAAACAAAATCATTCCCAAAATACTCTGAAACGAGCCCTTTTTTTTTTTTTTTTTTCCAAACATCAATCTAAAAATAATATTAAATTTGAAAATGAATCTTTTTCAAAACTATTTTGCAAACTTATGTTTCAAAGACAAAGTTGACATTTTATTTCTTGGAAATTTTGATTTTATAAGTTAACACATGTTTTCAAAAGCATATCCAAACATGATTCACCTTTTTCTTATACTTAAATTAATCTCTATAAAAACATAATCTAACACAATTTTTAAAACAATTTTAATATCATTTTCAAGGTATTCTCAATTTTTATTTTCATATGAAAAACAAAATCATTCCAAATTGAATAAAAAACAATAAACACTACCTAATTGTCTCACCCGCACAAATATGTGCACGCAATTGAAAAATGGTGGATGAAGAGATCTTCCATATTTTTTGTCATAGATGATGATTCTATCTTGTTTATCAAAGTGAATTGTTTGTTAAATGATCTTTATATTTCTCCATAGTCTATAATTATATTTTGATTGAACGAAAACTTTGATTTTATTTATTTACAACTATGTGGGATTTAGAATCTTAAATTTCATTTCTGAAAAATATTCTTTCTTTAGAAAAATTTTTTAAAAGGTATTTTCAATATTCAAAAAACAGATTCAAGTTTATATATATATATATATATATATATATATATTTATATATATTTTTGAAATTTTGTTGCTTTTAGGGGAGTAGTGTTAGGAATACTAACTCTAATCATTTTGTTGTTTTTAGGGGAGTAGTGTTAGGAGTACTAACTCTAATCATAAGTTTTTGAGTATCAACTCACATATCATATTTTTATTAACAAATATAATCAGTTGATATGATAATGTTTCAAAACTTACCAATAAAAAGAATAATAACTCATATACCAAATAGATTGGTACTAAAAAATTGAAATTAGAATTGATATCTCTAGTATATTTCAATTAAGAAATAATTAACAAATAAAAGCTCTATTCATACAATTAACCCATTAGGAAATTTGCATAATAACAGCATAAGCAACTCCGTAAAAAATAATCCCTAATCTGCAAAAATTTCCATTCTAATTTTTCTATTTAAAATTTTATCATTCAAAATGTTTCTATCCAAAATGTTGTCATTCAAATGATTAAACCAAACGCTGCCGTTTAACTAACTCGGAATACGTGGATAAATTACCTTTTTAAAATTATTTTTTTCCAATGAATACATCAAATTTGTGAAATTTGAAAAAATAAAATTGTTTTTAAAAAATAGATTACTTACTTGGTCTTTAAACTTTTAAGTTTGTGTTACTTTGGTCCTTATTTTTTCGTAGTTTGAATAAACTTAAACTATTAGAATGTTATTACAATAGTCATTTTCTTAATTTTTTTGACATGATCCATCAGTAATTTGGTCAAAAGATGATGCTTAAAAACGAATTTCATCCAAAAACAATGTTTTTCATAGTTTAAGGCTACTTCAGTTACGAAAAAAAAAACATATGACTAGAATTGTACAAACTTAAAAGTTTAGGGACTAATATCACAATATATCCTTTAAAAAATGTCACTCACTTGGTAGATTATTGTTTTTGCCTTTAGTGATTAACTGGATGGGTTATTCAAGTTTTACTACTGGTATTTTTATATATAAAAAAAAGAGTATAATAATAACTGTCCAAAAACTAACTATCTATTTATCTATTTGCCTTATTACATATATAGTTTAACAATAATTATACATTGAATCCACTAAGCATATGTTTGGTAAGAAGGAAAGAAACAAGAGGGACAAAAATAGAAGTGAAAGAAAATAAAAGGGGTAATAAAGATTTTATTTTTTTCTATATTGTTTTGTATCATGTAAGAAGAGAAAATAAAAAAATTATATAATTACTATTTTATTTATCGATATATATTATTTTAAGCAATCATAAAAAGTAATTTTAATAGTTATTGGATGGATTTTAGTTTTTCTTTCACTTTTGGAGAAATAGAAGTTGTGAGTCCCATTATACTTTCTTTTCCACCTAATTTTTCTTTTCCTCTTCTCTTCCTTCCTGCGAAACAAGCTACTTTAATATTTTTCATCCAATAATCCCTTCATCCACTTCCTTCATTTTTCTTTTATATCCTATCAAACTCAACATAAAATGGTGAACAGTTCAAATACCCACCCCAATAAAAAAATAAAAAAAATAATAATTTATTTGATGTTTTAGTTTAATTCTAACTATTATACTTTTTCAGTTGGATTTTTATCCTTTTTTTTAATCAACAAAAATTATAACTCATTTTTTAAAAGGGAGAGACTGTGGTAGAGTCTCTCTCAAAATAACTACCGGTAGAGTTTTTTTTGAACCGTTAGATTTAATTGAATGGTTGACATATTATTCGTGTACCATACTTATCATATACCTTACCTCATATAAACTTTCCCACCCTTATCTTCTCCGTCGCCGGCGACCACACCCCCAACCCTGCCAGCCCCCCACCTAGCCTTGCCCCCCCCCCCCACGCCTCGACACCCCCCCCCAAGCCCCCCTCCCCCGACCCACCCTGGCGCCCCCCCGACGGGAACCCCCCCACCCCACCCCCGACGGGGACCCCCCCACCCCCCCTATTCTCTCGCCAGGGGGAGTCGGGGGTGTGGGGGGGGGGGGGTCCGGGGGTGGAGGGGGGCCGCGGGCAGGGAAGAGAGAGAGGGGGGGGTGGGGGTGGGGTTTCTATTTGGGGGGCTGGGGTAGGGTGCCGGGGAAAGGGGGACCTGGGGTGGGGGGGGGCGCCGGGCGGGCTGGGGGCAGGGTGAGAGGGGAAGAGAGAGAGAGGGGAAGAAAGAGAGGGGGCCGGGGGTGGGATGGGGTGAGGGGCTTGCCAGGCCTGGGGTGGGGGGGGCTGGGGGTGTGGTCGCTGGCAACGGCGGGAAGGTCGCCGGCGATGGAGAAGATAAGGGTGAGAAAATTTATATGAAATAAGGTGTATGGTAATATGGTACACCAACAATATGTCAACCATTTGATTAAATCTAACGGTTCAAAAAAAACTCTATCGGTAGTTACTCTAAGAGAGACTCTATCACAGCCTCTCCCTTTTTAAAAATCTCTCAACTAAAAATTTAAAAATTTTAACTCCTGATCCAAACGCAACCTAAACTCTATCTACCTAGTAGCTGCTGATAACTAAAAGCACAGTTACCTGCAATTGGAAGGACAAGCAGAGAAGGGTAATGAGTTGAGAGAAACTAGG
>BKCH01001177.1:0-27179 GCA_008635985.1 Ficus erecta | reverse complement strand
TGCTTGTTGGGCACTGAAACAAACTCAATCCCATTGATGAAGCAATTGAGCCATTCCATGGAGACAGTTTTTAGTACTAAATCTTTCGAACTTTTTCCGCTCAATTCGACAACAAATTCCTCACTACCGGAGCACCATTGCTAGAGTTTGAGAAACTGAACCTGTGAAACAGTGTGAGTCCGTTGGCCGCGACCGAGAACACGGCGGATCTCAAGTCTAATGCGGATTCTCAGACGGATAGAAATGCAGCCTCAGCCAATGCTGACCGGAACTCTGCCTCGCCGTCGCGATGGTGTAGACCGAAGTTTCTCCGAAAACCCGAGCTGAATTGTACAGACTCAAGTCGTTTGAGGCAGCAATCTGGGGGTCTGAAAACAGCAAAGAATTTTTAGGCACATTGACATTTGAATTCGCGGTGTCGGGCTCGAAAGCCCGGTCATCCTCAAGTTCCGAAGGCTTAGTTCCTCCACAGTCGATGAAAAACCTGTCTTGGGGAATAAATGAAGAAAATACAATGGTTGGAAAATGTAAAATGCAAAAGAAGTAGACAATTATGTATATACTATTTGATTCAGCCATTTTTGCTTATGAGAAACTCTCTCTATAGCTGAAAACATATACTCTTACAAAATGTAGCTATCTGGTTTTCTTCTCTTTTTTTTTTTTTTCATGTATCATTTAGTTATATTGAAACTGAAATTATAAATAAAAAATAATAATAATACCCAAGTTCTGAAATCTACCGAAAAGAATAAAAGAGAATTTTTAAAAAAAATTTGTGAGAGTTAAAAAAAAAAAAAAAAAGTTAGAGAGAGAGAGAGAGAGTGGGGGAATCATAGTAAAGAAGCAGTTTCCAAGGATGGTAAATGGACCAACTAATGGCTTTAAAGTGCTTTAAAGATAAAAGTAAAGAGTGTGTTTGGGAAGTTGAGGCAACTGACTTAACTGACTGAACTTATGCTGCTCTTTCTTTTCTTTTTCCTTCTTTTTTCACATCTTTGACGCAATTAAGGCAAACGGGTCCTTATGGGCATGCAAGCCTGTCAATTTATTATTATTAAAAAACCAAAACAATTATTAATAATAAATTCATATTTGGTATAGATATAGATGCATCATCTATAAGCATGGGACTGATATATGACTTTAATAAGCATTCTTAAGTACTATTAAAGAAATGTTAAATTAAACTGAAAATTAACTCCGCTAGTTTATCTTTCGAGGCAAAAAAGAAAAGAAACGGTTACATTTTTTGCAGGCATTCTTTATTTATTTATTTTTAATACCCATCCGTTTTAATAACAATAAATTTTTCAGACATATGATGATAAACAAATCAATTATAATAAAAAAAATTTAAACGATTTATATCAATTTGACCATCATCCGATGCATAAAAAATTTACTTACACAGCACGACAAGAAAATACGAGTAGGCTGTAATTGGACTCCAATATTTTAAGACTAAATCTGGTAGTTAGAGAAAAGGTATATTGTCATCATGAACAAGTCAAGCTTCACTAGTATGGCTTTCTTTTTCTTTTAAATATTTTTTTCCCATATTTTTAAAGAGAGGAATGTAGCTTTCTTGGGGCTATAAAAAACTTTTTTAACTTCAAAACCTTAAACCTTGCCTTCTTCAAAGCAAACAGTAAGATGATTCTGGATTCCCTTGTTGACCAACTATATTTTGAATTTTGGGCTCTATTTTCTTCTATTTTATTGAGACATATCATATCATGCTCGGTATAGTTTAATTTTTAAGAAACGATCTGAGTCGTTGAAGTTTTTCTAACTAAAAACTACGTACATTTTCTCATACGACTGATATGATACAACCTAAATTTCTAGGACGTCCGAAAGTTTTTAACAGTACAAAGAAAATATATATAAAAGAAGGATTTTGATTCTTTTTTTTTTTAAAACTATTTTTGTTATTTATTTCATGAATGTAAATTGATTTAACAAAAAGGAAATTAATGTTTCAGAAGCATTAATCAAGCGGGCGGGGAAATAGAACCGACAGAAGTGTTAATGTTGATCACATGCCATGCTTATTGATGGACGAGCCCCAAAGTGTTATTATATTAGTTGCATGATTTGCTTTTAACTCAAAAAACAAAAAACAAAAAAAAACTCATGAATTTCGTAATGCAAAAAAAGCAGAGTAACGTGTGAAAGTTAATGCATGAGCGTGAATGTTGCTGTGGTATGGAATTCCGATCGAGATCACCATTCGATAATTGTGATGTTTAACAAATAATCATGACACGTTATTTAATAAAGTTAAATATTAAAGTACAATCAACTAAAAAGTATTTTGAGCTATTTAAAATGACTTCGTAAAATGTTATTAGACGGAATATCCGAGTTTGGTTGTTGACTGTTGTAAGTAATATTCTTCATGATCATGACGTTCTAGTTTTCGTGGTGGAGGCTGGAGCCACCTCATTTTGTGTTTGGTGATTCTCTTGATTTCAATGAATGGATCAACCGACTTGTAGTTCTACCAATGCTATGAACGACACTGAGTTTTTAAATTCAGACGACATCGTTTTCAGTACCTGAGGATGACAACAAATTTTGGATGGGAAAATAGGTCGCTGCTGTAATCAATGACATCAAATTTTAGGGCAGTTTGGAGTCACTTTTGGAGATGATGTTTTGATTACTGGAGATAACTTAATTTTGGAAATATGCGTTTAATGAAAATGAACTGTTTAGAGTGAAAAAGTGTAAAAACTTAAAATACGTTTGAAAAAAATAGCAATATGAAACTCGTTTCGTTCATTTCGAAATTCTATGCAATTTGAAAAGAAAAATCATCTTATTTCGATTTAAAATGATAAAGTTATAGATTTTTAAAATTTGAGTTTTTTGAAATGTTTGAAAAATGAATAGTAAAATTAGAGGAAAAGAACAAAAAAAACTTTTGGAAACATTGTTTCCAAGGTCCAAACAGCCCTTAGCTGAAACTTGAAAAAAAAGAAAAAAGAACGAAGTAAGTGATGTTTTTGGATAAATCTGTGATAAAATCTCATTTATATATCCTATCGATGAAACTCAATTTTTAAACCGTCTGATGTAATCGAATGGTTAAGATATTGGGTTGTGCATGATAATTATAATGTATCTTAACAATATATTATAACCAAAAATAAAAAAAATAGAAATTCAAAAAAAAAAAAAAAACTGGTCTTGCGATTGTCCACCCGCGACCCCCCGACGCCGGCGACGACGCCGAAGAGCCCCCTCCAAACACCGACTAGATCTGGATTCAAGAGGGGAAGGTTGTCAGCCGGGGAGCGTTGCTGGCGGTCAGGAAGGAATGAGTAATGTTTTCTTTTAATTTATTTTTTATATATTATTTTTTAAGTTTTTTAGTTTATACTAGTATGAGGTAAAGTGCATTATAACTATTATACACAAATAACATATCAATTGTTTAATTACATCTAAATGATTTAAAAAGAGGCTCTACCAATATAGTATATAAAAGGGGTTCTATCGTAACCTTACCCGATATTTTTAGTCTTTTTGGCTAAACAAATGAAGAATTTTGAGTAAGAACATCATTTAATAAACATTTTAACAACAATTTTAAAAAATAGACAGCATGGTGTAAATAAGCCGCATTGTACCTTTTTAAGTACTAACGACATGTCGTTTACAAAGATGACACTGGACTTTAAAAATAAACGACACGCCATATGTTTTTTTTTTTTTTTGGTAGGAAAGGCCCAATGACATGCCATAAACATGTTATTTCTTAGGCGACTTCAACTTCTAAATTAATGACATGTTGTTCATTAAAATTATAAGACATGTCGTTTATTCCAATCCTTGTCATTTTTTCTTTTTCTTTTTTTTTTTGAACTTGGAGGTGAGGCGATTCGAATTCTACCATTCAGAATAGTATCATGTGTATAACTACTATTAGGCTATACTGACAATCAAAATCATTGTCATTGTTAATATTTAAACATCACTAAATTTTTCAAAAACAAGTGCATCTTTTTGTCTAAAAATAAATAAAAAAGAACGAAAAAAACAACTACTTTTTCATTTTGAGAACTTTGTTATTCGTAATTTTTAGAAATTTGCTTCCTTCCATGAAAACGACATGTTTATTTTTTTTTATTTTTTTTAGACTACCAACTTATAGAATACCAATTTATAGGTTTTAAAATAACTGAAATTTTAAAAACACAAAGCAAATGTCGTACACGTTTACAAAACGACATCAAACTTTAGTTCTTCATCTTAAACGACATAAAAACGTTTTTTTTTAAGTTAAAAAGGATCTGCTATGGTTTACTCAAACGACACACAGCGTTCGTTTGTACTAAAGCGACAGCAAAATTTCAAGACGAATCCACTGTCCACATATCTTTAACTACCACAAGAGAGATTTCACCTTGTTTGTTTAAATTTTGGCTCATTCTCAGCCACGCTTCTCGAATTCCAGGATCATAATAACTTTATCATTTAAACTTTAAAAACTATCACTTTATCCTCTTAATTTTGAATTAATCCCTGCTTATTAATCCCTTTTAATACAGTTTTTATTAAAAACAAACTTTAAAAAAAAAAAAGAATAATTAGTCTCTTTGGACTCAATCTATTAAAATTTTGCTTAAAAAAATAAAAAATAAAAAGAAGCAGAAGAAGAAGATCTTATTACAACACTCCTTTTCAGTCGGAATTTTTCTAATGAAAAGATTAAGTGAAACTAATTCAAAATTTAGAAAGTAAAGTGAGAGTTTTAAAATTTAGTAAGTGAGAACAAATCTAAAATTCGAGCGTTTTGGGGACATGGGTGAGTGTAAATAATGCCGTTATCCAGCTAGTCACGTGCCTATCACGTGTAAGACCTCCCCTGCTCGCTCATTGTACTCTTTATTGTCTATCCACTTTCTTTGGAATAAAACGTTACATGACATACAGGCACAAAAATACAAAAAACAGACCAGGAAACCAATCACAAACCCAAACTCCAATCTTTCCCAAACTTACCACCACGACCATAAGTGAGAAGCTATTTTTATTATCCATTTCTTCTACTCAAGTATGGCAGTTTCATCATTCTCTTTCAGCTTGGCCTCCACTACCATTTACAACAAGGTCAATACAATTCACACACACATATATACATACATATATATATATATATATATCTTCATAACTCTGACACTCTTCTTCTCAGAACTTACTAATTTACGCAAAAATTTGTGATGTATATATAGTTGAATTTACCTCATTACAGTGAGTCACCAAGAGCTACTACTTCTGCACTGTATTCGTGTAACAACAGCATCACATGTTCAGCAGAGACAGCCTCTAATGGAAGGTGCAAAATTCTCTGCCTGTATGCAATTTGCTTAAATTACAGAAGTGGGTTTTCTTTAGAATTTAACTTCGGATCCGGATTTTCGATTTTCAAGTTGAATTTTAATGCATGACTGCCTAGTTTTGCATTACAGACTATTAAAATAGGCTTGTTTGACGATACCCAGATCGTTTTTTGTCCAAAATTGTGCTTTGATTTAAGGTCATGGAAGCTTTCTCACAAAATAGGATAGGCTTGTTTTGAGTTGAATTTTTTTTTTTAATCCATTTATTTGTGACAAATTACCTTCTAAATTTGATTAACATTACAAAACATGTTCTGATCGTTATCAAAAATTTTAGTCTCTTCCTTCAAATGAGCAGTTTTGTCTAAATTTCAACATCCTTCGTCGATTTAGGGACACTAGAAAGCTTGTTTAAATTTGGCAAGTAGTTTGTCAAATCAAAAGAAGTAACTTACTGGCCATGAAAAGTTAAGGAGACAGACATATCCAATACCGCATTGATATTAAAATGCAACAATGGAATTTATCAAAATATGAATTGGATTATTTGTTACAAGCTAAAGAATTTTTCTATGTTCCTTATGTTATGACATCGGTGACGCCTAGGCTATTGCAAGAGGAGGACACTACTATTTGGACTAGGTGCCCTGACCGGAAATCTTCTCCCTGCAAGTTCCCTCTTTGCTGAAGGTATTTGCATCATTGTTCATAGGATGACAATGGTTGTCTTGTGTTTATGTCACACATAGCGTTACATTTGTTCCGTTGTCCTGAATTTTTGCCTTAACCTAAATTTTCCCGTTCTGCAGATATACCGAATAACTATAGATCTTTTGTCGACATTAAAGATGGGTATTCTTATTATTACCCTGCAGATTGGAGGGTAAAACAATGACTTAAGTACAATTCAGTCAGTGATTTAGCTGTTAAACAAGTAACAACTATCTTAACCTTAATAGCCTTTGTTCTTTTCTCCATTATTCAGGAGTTTGACTTCAGAGCACATGATTCTGCTTTTAAAGACAGATACCTACAGCTGCAAAATGTTAGGGTAAGATTCATACCAACGGATAAGAAGGATATACACGATTTGGGTCCAATGGAAGAGGTACGAAGTAATTCTTCGTTATCGTTTTTTAGAAAACTTTCTATAGTAAGGTATGAAAAATAACATATTGTTATGATATAGTGTCTAACTATCGTTACATATCGAATTAAGAAAAGTACAACAAATTTAAAGAATTTAATAAAGATATGAGAACTGTATCCTATAAATAGAATATTTCGTACCTTAATATTCATATAAGTCTCAACTGATACGCCTGACTGGTTTCTGTGTTTGAATCGAGCAGGTTGTTCCAGATTTGGTAATATAAATTTGCTGCACCCAATCAAGTAATAAACATCTTGGACATGCAAGAGGTATCATCTATTTGCATCCTTTTAACTATGGCACATCTTTCAATTCCAATCTGCAAAATAGTTAAACAGCTCCCTCAAACAACTACGATCAATTGCGTGCAGAAAACGGTAGATGGGAAGAGCTACTACACCGTTGAGTTTCAACTTACATCCCCAAATTTTGCCATCGTTTCCTTTGGTACTGTGGCGATTGCAAACGGTTAGTATCTTGTCTCATGAAGAACAAAAAATATGGTTATAGCAAATTGAAGTTTCCATTCAATGCATATGAAGGAAAAGTTACATGCAAACGAAGTTCAAACTAGATGAAAAGGACTGTAACGTCCGTTTGGTTCACTGGTTTGAACAGTAGTCTCAAATTTTTGTGAGAAAAAGATAATGTAGAAAGATGTTTGAATTGTGACTACAAACCTATGACCCAAACGGAGATTTAGCCTGTAACGTGACGTTTTGTACAGGAAGATACTACACGCAATTGTTGTGGCAAACGAAAGACGCTGGAGAAGATTCCGCAACAAGCTCAAAGTGGTGGCAGACTCTTTTAGGGTGTTCGATATTTAATGCGTAATGAGCAGAGCTTGCCAGATAATGTGTGTTCGATGATGAATTTTTTTGTCCTGTTGATTGATCGATGAAATGCATATTTGGTGTATATAACTATATATCAATATAATAGTTTATAATTACTTTGCTACACACACAGTTTTGTGACAAAACTGGTAACAAAGCGTACTACACCTAATGGGTTCTAACAGTAACCTCTTTAAATAATGAGAACTTCTTAATCATCAACAGTGATAACATAGCAAAAAAAGACGGTTACTTCATTGGCTCTCATTTGTAGAAGTTTGATTCTTTGGTGTCTACACAGTCCTCTACTTGCGTTTGACATGAATAGGAGTGTTAATATAACTTACCTCACTTTTCGTTCCAGTAAGTAATAATCAGTAGAGCAAAACAATATTGTCTGAACAAAAGACATATGACTTGAGAAAATAAAATCTTCGATCTATTCGATTGAACTCGTTAACTTCGCGTTGACTTCATGCTTTATTCGGTCAGAACCCGGTCTAAGAACCTTCACTCGTAGATTCCCTTCATCAGTCATCGCCAAGAATAAGTTCTTACCACTTGGTGTCAATGGCCGAGTTCCTTTCTTGTCTTGTCCAAAAACTCTCTTTATTCTCATTGGAGAAAGACTCTACCCTACTACCGCGGCAAGGTTTACACTACTTTCCAGGGGACAAAGTAAATGCACTTGATCCTCTGCCCCTTACTTTGAGATGCTCTTCCCCGCCGATCAAGCAGCAACATTGTCCTATTCCGAAGATCGCGCAGGACCCATGTCTCTCTTTGATATGATATTGTCTGCGTTGGGCCTCATACCCTCACAATTTTGCTCTTGGGCTCACCCCAAAAAACCTCATATCATTAGAAAGTGATCTTTTACTTATGAACCATCACATATATCTATTTCCAAACGATATGGGACCAGCACAGCTTACCTTTTCCTTTTAGGGACTGATTACAATCACCCCTCTTTTTGGGGTCCGCCTAGCTAGGGTAAGAGGACACAAGTGTAAGAAGACCTTCCTGTATCAACCTCGGCCATTTCGCTTATAACCCAAGGCAAAGCTAGAAACTCGTGGTGTAAATACAAACTTAAGCAAAAACCCAACAAAAATTTAGGCAAGAGAAAGTTCAAGGTTATTACGGGGCAGCAATCTAATCCGTGAAGATGGTTACTTGTATGGTAAGGCAAGAGGTTTCAATTGATGGGATTCAAACATGCAAAAAATGAATAGCATTAAAAATCTTCTATATATTACAAAAGTTACAACAGCTTCCCTGTTCCTCCTAATTTTTAAACGGTTTCACAAATGGGAGAAAAATCTTACACAAGAATAAATTCATCCAAACTACTCGGAGAGCAAAAGTCAAAACGTTCATTAGAAACTAAGGAAAGAAACCAACACCTCACTAGAATTAATTCCCACCCTCATCTTCTGGTTGAAAAACAAATCAATATACCATGGAGACGAAGCACAAACCGTGACCGAAAGATGCTCGTCTCCGAAAGAATAAGCATCCAGCCCTGCCCAAGTGCAGAACCTCAAAGCGAACCAAACTCCAAAACCCCTATTTTCTAAACCCTACATTTGAACACTAAACTACAGTTGCCGCCTTTGCATTCAGCCCACTCACCAACGCCATTATAAACATTGTTACAAGCGTAATCAGTCTCATTCTCCTCTGCCCACTTCGGAAACTCCCACCAACTGAAATTCGAGGATGAAGCCATCAGGTTGAGGTATTTCCAGCATTTAAAAAAATGAGAGAATGGGAACCCAGATGAACCAAACACCAGTTCCAAAGATCACAAACTCATCTTAGACAAGTCGATGCTGACGCAACCCTTCCCAAAGTGAGGTTGCATCCACTGGACATATAGACCATTCTTTGCCACCAAAGAATCATGGGTCCCCTTCCTCCACAATTCGCCCTCCGTTTAGAACTACGATGTTGTCAACATGCCTCATCATTGCAGCTCTATGAGCTATCAAAATGGTGGTTTTGTTCCCCATGATCAGCGTATCAAGAGCCTCCTGCACCACAACACGGCTTGACTCGGATTCAATTGATGAGCTTGCTTCATCCAACAACAAGATCGGTGCATTCTTCAGCACAACACGAGCAATAGCAATTCTCTGCTTCTGTCCAGGAGTCAGATCTACACCCCTCATCCCAATGTGCGTGTCATAACCATGAGGCAAGCTGCTAATGAAATGGTGGGCGTTTGCTATTCTTGCAGCCTCTTTCATCTCGGCTTCACTTGCATTATGCCTTGCATATATAATATTTTCCCTTATTGTTGTTGGAAGATAATGGGCTCCTGCTGGACAAGACCAAGGTGATTCCTCAACCATCTTAAATTATAAAGCTTCAAATCTCGCCCATCAAGTAACACCTGACCGGCAACAGGATCATAAAATTCTCTCGATCAAAGAAATTATAGTGCTCTTTCCAGATCCTGAAACACCAACCACGGCAACAGTTTGTCCGCCATTGACTTTTAGACTAAAATTACTTAGTACCAACACTTCTGGGCGAGTGGGGATAACAGAAATCAACATTTTTCAACTCAATACTTCCATAGACGTTAGATGGCTTAACTGCTGAGTTATCATCTGGGTCAATCTTAGGCATCCGATCAATGGATTTCAAACACCGAAATCAGAGACTTGCGGCGTTCAGTATGTACGGAGCCAATCCAAAAGGCTCCACGAGGGCAAATGTTGCAAATGAGAAAACCATATATTCCTTGAGAGCAGTGGGGAGCTCCATATAATCATGCTTCACAGAGAAGGCCGTATACCAGAGAAGAAGGGCATTACTAGCAAAAAGAAGAAACTGTGAAACGCCAAATGCAAAGCCAATGGCCATTCCTTTGAGGAAACTCTGCATAAATATTTTCTCTAGCTGCAGTCTGTAGAGCTCATCACCTTGTTACCAGGCCACCTCAATGCTACAACAGTGTATATATTTCTAACAGCATCATCCTCAAGAACCAAAGGACGCCTTCCTATGCATCTCCTGGATCCCCCTTGAAAATCCAGCAAGCCATAATTTCTGCATATTTACATGGAAGATGTCAACAATGTTTCTCCTATATCCTATCAAAAAAAAACATGTTTCATATATAATCGACAGCATCATACAATAAATTGTAAAAAGAGAAATTTAAGTCACCACATAATTCTCTTATCTAGAGAATTCAATATATTATCACGTCAGTTTTATAAAACCAGGAGGTAAAAAAATAATTTTAAACTGATTACAGGAAACATAAAAGGAATTCAAAAATTTCCAATGATCCTAACAACTAATAAAACACTAGTTTACTTCAAAGCCAAACTTTTAACTTTGAGTAGCTAAAGGCCCTTCCGAAGTTCCAAATATTTAGCCCTGAGCTGCCAAATACTGCTTTTATGCCCCTAAAATAAAGCTTTAATGTCTTAAAGCAAAACCAGAATGCATTTAGCTGCTACAAGGAAGCACTGAAACGAATCAAGTTAAAAAGGGGTTCAAAGCTCCTCAAAAAGTTATCTACACCAAATAAGCCGACTCTCATCCATGACATGCATACTATAAGAATTGGTGCCCTGTACAACTAACCAATAAGAGGCAACCATCCCGTGGTAAAACCACTGATGAACTGTCAAAGAACCTCAATTTATTTGAAATATATGATTTAATCCATTATTAAAAACGAAAACGAAAACAAAAAACAAAAACAAGGATCCAGGATGAAGTTCACTCATAGGGTATGGACAGAGCTAAAAATGTTGGTATATGTTGATCCATCGTAGATTAATGGGGGGGAAATAAAGTCTGCATAACAAATTCTCAGAAAGTAAATACATATGACCAAAACCTGTGCAATAGCCGAAACGGTGAGAAATGGTAGAGTTGCCAAAGCCACTAATGCATATCGCCATTGTAGCAGCATCCCAATAAGAACAGCCACAATTACTGCAGCACTATCCTGTAGGAATATGGAGAGCCGATTACTAAAAGCAGCTCGCACAAATGTAGCATCATTTGCCAGGCGCATGGATAAGGTATCGGCACTGTTATCCTCTTCATCAAACCACCCAACTTCATTGCGAAGCATTGCTGTCATATGACGGAAAAAGGTAATGTGAAGTTCCTAGAAGTAATCTCGCGAATATTGCAAATAGATTAAGGAAAGAATCATGTACCTGAAAACATCATTCTCCTAACTCGTTCAGGTCATTTTCTCCCCCATATACCAAAGTAGAAGTGCTGCAAAAAGTTGGCAACAACCGTCACAAACACCCATGCAAGCAATGATCAAACACCATTTGTCTACTTCCTTCCTTATGTGATGAGCTTCATCAGTTTCTAGAGTATGCTGTCACAATCAATGCAATGACGTAAGCAAGAAGAGGATTGAAAGAACCAAAGATAGCAGCACCAATGCTTCCCAACATGGCATAAAGCCATTCCGCAAAACTAAGCTCTGCAAGCCTCCAAAATGATGGTGCCTCCTTCCGGATATCCTTTGCTTCACTCACTTTATTGGAAAATCATCAGATTGACTAAGAGGGTCGGCTAAAAGTCTGTGAATGGGAGCGCTCGTTTTTGGGATCAGATGTCAAAAGCGGTGAAACAGGGGATTCAGGATCAGAAACCATTTGATGTGTGCCGATGTGCGGCATGGACATCAATTTTGGGTAATTCTGGTAGTCTCATTTCAAAACTATCCTGCCTCGCTATTGATGGTTCCTTTTCGACTCCATCCAATGTCTGCCCATTTTCCATCATTTTCTCCGCTGGCGGACTCAGAACTTTCGGTGATTCCTGCGAGTTAAGGTACCATCTGCTGGCCGAAATATTCCAGGAACTCTCTGTAGTGAGGGTGACTTGTGCATTTTCGGAGATGATGGTTCCTGAAAGCTGTGACTTGCTGAAGATCTTTTTCAATTTGGAAGGTTGCGGTCTCCTTGTAGTTTCTCATTGGCATCCTGCATGAGAAGCACATACCATAATGACGTTTTTGATGACAACAAAGACAAAATTTTCATTTCAACAAGACATTCCACGGCAATACATATTCCAAAATAATTGACTCCATGTAATATGAAAACCTTTAACAAGGTTAGCAAAACCATAGTTCTCTTAAATCTTACCTACGGGGAAGTTTAGCTGCTTCTTTCAGCTTTCAGGAGCTCGGCATATAGACCATCAAGGTTCAATAACTCATCATGTGTACCCATTTCAACCAGTTGACCCTCCTCCATTACAGCTATGTAGTCTGCATTCCTTATAAGACTAAGCCGTCGAGCTATTATGATGGTTGAGCGCCCCAACATCAGGAGATCCAAAGCCTCTTGGACAGTTCTTTCAGCTTCAAAATCAAGTCCACCAGTAACTTCATCAAGTAGAAGAATTGACGGATTTAAAAGCACTGCTCTAGCAATTGAAAGCTTTATCTTTTGCTCCTCTGTCAGAGGTAAACCAGCTCTCCCCACCTGAAATGAATAACAATAATCAAGAAATTTTTAAAACAAATAAAAAATAAATAAAGCAACAAACCACAGGAATATAAACATTAACAAAAAAAACGTAATGAAATTTATCTAGCAATTTTTCACCTGTGGTCTCATATCCTTTCTCAAGGGAGCTAATAAATGTATGTGCATGTGCTATTTTAGCAGCCTCTTCAATTTGATCAAACGTAGCATCCCTCCCATACGCAATATTATCTCTTATACTCAAACTTAGCAATGCAGGTTCCTGTGTGACTAATCCTATTTGGCTCCTAAGCCATTCCAGCTTCAAGTTTTTTATATTTTCTCCATCTAAAAGAACTTCCCCTGCAGCAAAAGATGGAAACCACGTTGAAATGGATGAGCACTGTGCAGAAAGTTATGACTAGAACTTTGAATGATATGGCACAACAAATACGCCAGGAGCCAGAAATTAAGGGTCTCATACCTAATGTAGGATCATAAAACCGTTCCATGAGAGGGATAATACTGCTCTTTCCAGATCCATTTCGGCCAACAAGTGCCACGGCTTTCTTAGCGGGGACAGTGAGGTAAAAACCACTCAAAATAGGGATCTCAGGACGGGAAAGATAACTGAAATATACATTCCGGAACTCAATATTTCCTTGAACAGATGGAAGGGTTGTTCCCCTCCTGATTAACTGTAGAGGACGAGCGGCTTATCATCTCAAAAAGCCTATAAGCAGCAATTCGCCCTTGATCAAATGAGTAGAAGTTTGTTGCTGCCTGATTCAGCCCACTGTAGAGATGCAACAAATAATGCACAAGGAAAATGGCAGAAATATTAACATAATGCACATGTGAAGAAAACAAAACACGGGGAAACAATAGAAGCTTACAGGCCGCTTAAAATTACAGCAAACAAGGCTGTTACAATTTCACCACCATGAGCTTTTCCATTCTCAACTAGGAACCTTCCAACCCCAGTTGCAAGGCACAAGAACAAATTGCAAGTCCATATGTTAAATCCAAGTCCAAGTCCTTGGACAAGACTTATCAATATGCCGTATCTCAAGGTTGCTTGTAGTGATGTTGCGTAAGAGTACTTGGCCAATGTTTCATTTGTGAATGCATACAATGTCCTAATATATGAGACAGCCTGCATAATCAATAAATTCCCATTTTATCAGCATTAGAGTTCAATTTCACTGCTTTCCAAAAAACAACACGTCGTAAGTAGAAATTCCTGGAAAGAAACAACACACTTGAACCACCAATGCGCCATCTTAGAATGTAAAAACTAGAAGAAATCAGATGTCTTATCATTGAACATTCCAGTAATCTTTTGTTCAAGTTCTAATTATTGGAAATGAGCAGAAAAGGGTTTTTTCTATTTTTCGGTCGAGCATTTCGTCGGCCGGAGAATCTTTTTTCTTGCTAAATAAGTGAACTTCATATTACAAACACATACCTGTTCAGCAATGCTAGCTGCTTCAGCATATGCATCTTGAATATTCTCAGCAAGACTGTGGAGAAATATGTTTGATATTCCTCCAGCTGCGACAATAAATGGACCTGTTTGCTAATGTTATAAGTGCAATTTGCCAACAGTTGACAAATCCAATAATAAGACCTGTGAAAAATGTAGCCATGTTGTGAACATAATTTCCAACCTGTCGTACAAGAGGACAAGGAAAAAGATGTTAGACTAGACAGACACATGAATCAATAGATTATACAGGAAAGCTGTCAGTTTTCAAAACGACTAGAATTCCCGATAAGGAATAAACATATTGCATAATAAATAGAAAGCAACATACTTTTTCACTCAAAGCAGATTGAATGAGCAGTACATCACTCAACACTTGGCTCACAATATCTCCATTGTTCCCATAAGTATCAAAAAAGCTCATATCCTGGTTTAGTAAAACTTGCACATATTTTGACCTGATGACAGCAGTCTGCCGTTCCCCAGTCAAAATCCAGCAAGAGACCTCTATAATGCAAAAGAAGTTTGCACGTAAGTACGGAACAAATAAAGTCTATGATACACTGGCCAAGGGGCTGTAACAAATAACAATTGACGTTTAAAAAACATTTAAGCTTACCAATCCAACCGGCACAGAAAACAGCTGTAGCAATGTGAACAATGGTCAAAGCAAGCTGCCAAGGAAACAGTAAAAACAATTATTGAAACAAGATTCATATCTTCAAATTCCAGTTCACTAATAAAATGAAACCCTATGGTAATAACTGACGACCCTAAGTTACAAGGAAAAATTACAGCAAAGGGGACAACAAGCAACCACCTATCTATTTGTAGATTATCTTAGTTATATCTATTAGCCACGCCATATTCTTGTTAAACATCGGACACATATATTTCTTCAAAACATAAGACCCAAGAATCTAACAACTGATACACATGTTCTATTTCTGACTCGTTTCACAAACTAAATGGAACAATGATCGCCTCAGTCCTCACAAGCATAAGATATTTACATACTTCTCCCTGCTACCAGCATTATTAACTAACTTAGAACACACTGGGGTGGACACAAAATTAACGCATGAAATTCTAAACGCAAGAATTACTAAACAATGTGACAAGAAGATAAATCATTCACTAGACAGAAAACGGTTCATACTATCTACTATATGCCTAAAATAGGCATCCACTATTCTTAGTAGCAAAGCGGTACATACGTAACTACAGTACGGAAAAGAAAACATTGACAGGCCCACGAAGAGCCGCAGTAAAAAAACTCTGTTAGGCTTAGATAAATCGACTTCAAACCACTAGGAACGCTCAAAATTTTAAAAGCAACCATCCAAGCATTCCATAGTTACACTGAATAATTTGTGACGTGAAGCAAATTGAACTCTCATAGATATTACCAAAAAAAAAAAAAAAGCCGAACACTTTAATACCAACCACTGAAAAACATTTAAAGACAAAAATAAAAAATAAAAAAACGAGGGTATGGTTCGATAGATTCTAGTCCAGTAGATTTAGATAAGCATTTCTTAATCCAAAAAGAAGAAAAAGAAGAATCCAGACGAATCATTTCAACTAAATCCCCAATAAAATAACACTTCCAATTCGTCAAAACAAACTGAAAATCCTATCAGAAATGGAAAATTTAATAGAACAGTGCACGGCATTATGTAGGAAAGTCGATCATCGGAGCATATAAAGCTTAAAATTTCATGCTTTTAGCTTAGTTCAGCAGGTTGGAGCTTATCGGGTCTCAAACACTGATAACTAGACACGTTGCATTTTCCCGGGAACCAAACGGAAACTTAGGTTTAAGTAGAACAAAGAAAAAAGGTAAAAGCTTGTCGGAGAATACAGAACTATTAACCTTTAAAGCTCGAATTCGATTACAAAATTCCATGCTTTAAGCTTAATTCAGTAGGTTGAAACTTATCGGTGTTACATTTTCCCGGGAACCAAACGGAAAAATTAGGGTTTGGAATTAGGAAGAAAAAAGGTTGAAGCTTACGTCGATTAACTTCTGGTGCTGCTCTTCGGTGAATTCATTCGAAGGCTCGCCGTTCTGGCCGCGGCTCATCCAAAGGACCTGGACAATCTTAGCGAAGTAGTGCAAGTAGACGACGAGGGCGGCGCCGTGGGCGGCGGCGGCGAGGGATCCGACGAACATGAGAACCCAGTCGAGGCGGTCGGCGCAGGCGAAGAGGCGGGAGAAGGGGACGGCGGCGGGCGGCGGCTCCATCTCCTCGGGCTCCTCGATTTCCTCCTCCGGCTCGACCGGCTGCCCCGACGTCTCGGCGCTTGCATCCAGGTACGGCGACGGCGACTCCGGCGGCTCCGACACCTCCGACACCGGCGTCAACGGCTGTATGTGCGGAGGGGACCATCCGAACAGCCCCCTCGAGATCATCATCTTCGCCGAGAGCTACGAATCACCCACACAAAAAAAAAAAAAAAATCCCCACAAAAAAATCCAACTCTTATCGAAACCCCCACTGAAAAACCCTAGCTCCACCTCGAAATTCAGCGGATCTGCTACTAAATTTAGAGGTAGAAGACAACCCAGAAATGAAATGAAAAATCTTAAATCTCAAAATAATAATAATAAAAGAAAACTTTTTTTTTTCCGCAATACTTTTTCTCTTCGTGTGTTCGTTGTTCTGTGCTTTTTTACTTATATTTCTCTCTCTGTTTTTTTTTTTTTTTTTTCCCCTTTCTTTCTCTTCTCGTGTTCGTTTTTCTTTCTTTTTAATTTTCTGTTTTTTTTTTTTTTAATTAAAATTTTCTTGTGCGGAAGTAAAAAGCAGAGAACAAAATTGTCGTCGCAGGTGGGTGGGGGGACTGGGTCAAGGAAGGCGGAGAGTGAAAGGGAGGAGATAGAGAGAGAAAGAGAGAAGGATTGACTCACCTGCAGTGACACGTAAACAATATGAAAGAACCAATAAAAAATAGAATATAAATATAAAAAAATACACCTCTCAATTTCTTTATATTTAGTTTATCGGTTAAAAATAAAATTTTAAATTATAATTAATTAATTTTTTAAAAATTAATTATAATTTTTATTAATTTTTTTAAAAAATAAAAACTGAAATAAAAAATACAATTGAGTTAAAAATATCAAGCAAAATATGAGCTAAATTTCACATTTATCCTTTATTTTTTTAATAAATCTAAAAAGTGTCCTTCATATTTTCCATACCATTTTTTCTTGATTTGATTTTTGTTAAAAGACCAAAGTGTCCTTAACACACACACGAATGTAAATCTCGGAGCACTCATCTGTTTTTGTTTTTTTTTTTCTTTTCTTTTCAGACAAATTTGACTATTTTTGGTCATAATGGTCACCGGAGGTTTTCACCGAATCTGTGATTCTAATCCAATAGTCCATTCTAATGGATTAAGATTAGATTAGATTAAAAGATTAATGGATTGATAATAAATTAATTTTTTCTCAATTCGAAAGTTTTGAGAATTTTTTAATTCATAATATTTGTGAATCTGAACCATATAATATATATATTTTTTAAAACAATTTTAATAACGAGTTTAGAGTCACGTTTAAAAATGATGTTTTAGAAATTGAAGATAATTTGAGTTTTGAAAATGTATATTTAGTGAAAATGAACTGTTTTTAGTGAAAAAAAATATAAAAACTTGAAACGTATTTGGAAAAAAAAAATAGTAATATGGATCTTGTTTCATTCTTATCGAAATTCTACGCAATTTGAAGGAGAAAAAATCATTTCATTTCGATTTTAAAAAAGTTATTGGCTTTTAAAGTTTAAATTTTTTGAAAATGTTTTAAAAAATAAATAGTAAAATTGAAGGAAAATAACAAAAAAATGTTTGAAAAAGTGCTTCTGAACATGACCCCAAACAGGGTCCGAATTTCTCTACCCAATTCCTAGTCCTATAGTCCGGTTCATAACTTGCATGACTCTAATTTGTTTTTCTATTAATGAGATCACTATCTCAAAAAAACAAAAAACAAAAAACAAAACAAAGTTCTTAATTTTTAGATGGAAAATGAAAAATAATAAATGGGATGCTCTAAATTTCCCTTTAATGATGATTCTAACATTAGAAGCTTGTATAACCCAACACAAACTACAAATTTGTGTTAAGGGCAGTTTAGCCATATTAAAAAAAACCAACCATTAAAATCAAAAGAAGGTATGGTTTTTGGATGGTTTGTAAAAACACAGGGGAAACTTTTTGGATTTTTAAAAGCTCAAGGTAAACATGAGATTTAGCTGACACTGAAGGGTACCTTTTGAATTAACTCTTAAAAAAATAAATAAGAAAAAAAAATTTTAAAAATTCATAGCAACAAAACCCTCCCTTGATATTGCGTTTGTAGCTAAAACTTTTTTGTAATGATAGGAATCATTTCCCTTTTTAGTTCTCCACCTTCACAAATTGTGTTTTAAGAAATATTTTAATAGGATTTGTTTAGAGTAGTTTTTAGCATGTTTTAAGCTTGATTTAAAATATATCTAAAATATAATAGTTCTTATAAAAATATATAAAATGAAATGCAACAAATTTTATTTTATGAAATGTAGGAGAGATTTTTTGTAATTAATATTTCCTTCCATTGTTGGCGCTTCCAGATTTTTTTTTTTTTTTTCTGAAAGTGTAACCGTTAAGTTAGGTTAACGGTCAAATGCCGGCGACGATTTTGGGGTGGGAAATGATAATGTGTTGGGGGATGTACAGGTACAGCTTTGGACGACCTGGACTGGACTGGACTGGACTGGACTGTCCCATGTGTTTTTGCGGCTTTTTTCTGTTGGTAAATGTGTTGACAGCTGTATCTCAAATGTGATGAAATTACTTTTCAGCCCTTGGTTGGAGCTCTGGGTGTCTTACACGTGTTCGTTCTCTATGCATGGGTAGGTTAGAATTTTCAAAAAAGGAAAATTTTGAGACATCATTGCCTTTTTTAGCTTGCCAGTCCATTTGCTCTGTTCACCCACCTCCACCACCTTTTTTTTTTTTTTTTTTTTTTTTTTTCAGTATTTATATTTTAGGGGGGTGTTTGTTAATCTAACTTTGTTAGGCTCCGTATTGAGGGATACATTTGAAGATAATATTTTAGAGATTAGAGATAGTTTGAGTTTTATAAGTATACGTTTGGTGAAAATAATTGTTTAAAGTGAAAAGGTATAAAAACTTAAAATGTGTTTGAAAAAAAATTAGCAATATGGATCTTATTTCATTTATCTCTCGGAATTCTATATACAATTTGAAAAAAAAAATCATCTCATTTAGACTTAAAATGATAAAGTTATGAACTTTTAAAATTTAAATTTTTTAAAAATATTTAAAAAAGTAAAGAGTAAAATTGGAGAAAAATAACAAAACAAATTTTGGAAACATAGTTTCCAAATACGACCCAAATGCAGCCTTAGAGTTTTGGAAATGTCCCCCCCCCCCTCCTTAAAAAATAAGGTAATTTCAATTCCATGTCTAAAAATCTCACTTTTTCATTTTTAAAAAACTAGAAATTTTAAAAGTTCATAACTTTTTTATTTTAAGTAGACATGAAATTATTTTTTTTCTTAAATTACATAAAATTATGAGATAAACAAAATAAGATTCATATTGATATTTTTCTTCCGAATATATTTTAAATTTTTATATTTTTTTAACTATCATAATTCATTTTCAATTAAATGTACAACTCTAGTACATTTTCACTTGAGAAAACTGCAAAACTTCCAACTGCAATTAATGTTCTAAACACCCCCTAAATTCTCTCTCTCTCTTTCTCTCTCTCTCTCGCTCTCTTCATTTGCCTTTTGTGAGCTGCTACCATTGTTTTATTTAATGCATTAATGTGGCCAAAATGTTTTTTTTTTTTTTTTTCAATTCGTAATAAAGGATTCTTTTCTTTGGTTGGTCCAAGTTTTCTTTCTTTCTTTCTTTCTTTTTTGGCTCATTTTTGTATGCAGGTTAAAGCCAAAACGCAAAGTTTTTTTCCCCCCCTCTTCTTCTACTGCTCTTTTAAAAAGTTGGTAATGTCCTCCTTTTCCAACAAGTTTCATACTACCATAAATGTATCTATAGAAAATTAAGAAATGCACTCCTGTCATATACGAAAATGACATTCACATATGGCAATTGAATTTGAAGTTTTTGGATATCCTACAGTGATATAATTCTAAAAGACTTATTTGTACCGAACCCCCTTGAACTTTTCGATTTGGCAATTTAGTCCTTCAATTTTTTTTTCTTGGCAATTGAGTCCTCCAACTTACAAATCTGTTGCACACAAGGTCCAATCAAGGATGCCATCCAAATTTTTGACGGATCTACCCATGTGACGCGCACATGTGCTTCTCTTAAGGGTAGTGGAGGTCATTTCACAGCCCCAGATGTTGGCTCATATGTTCGATTATCAAAGCACACAAACAAGGTGGAGGGAAAGGAGAAAAAAAAAAGGGGGGAAGGAAAATGGTTATGCTACTTTCTTGTGTGCATTTGAAGATTGTGATCAAACTGAAATGCCAAGAAGTGATTTTTTGAGTTTGGTAATGGCAAATTTTCAAACTAAAGTTCAGGAAGAGCCTGAACCCAATTATGGTAAGTTAGGTTTCATTCTTTTTTTTTTTTTTTTTTTTTGAGAAATTCATTTTTTAATTATGTTAGGTTTTATTTAGTTTATGTGTTAGAAGGTGGGATGGTTTTTTTTTTTTTTTAGTGGATTGTTTTTATTTATATTTTCTTTTGGGGAGTTTTTTTTTTTTTTTGTTATTTTTTTGTCAGCTTATGTATTATTGAAATTTGATTCAAATACCTTACTCTTTTTTTTGGCATAAGAACAGATCCAAATGAAAAAGAGTCATTCTATGATCCGAGTGTGTTATGGGGGAGGCATATTTTATAAAGATGGTGAGATGATCTACGAGGGTGGGATGGCGGATTACATTGACTGATGTAGTGCTGATTATATATATGAGCTTGTTGGAATTACGAGATTGGACCGAAAAGCTTGGATATCATGTCCCTTTTGCGTTGCATTACTGGCATGTTGGGTATTTGGAATGAATGCTTTTGCATAGTTGATGACTGATCGAGATGCGATTAAGATGGCTTACGAAGTTGAATGGGTTTAAAAGAATTCAAGACTTGTCTATTGGTTGTTGACAAACCACCGGAAGTGGATATTAGTCAATAGCTAAATTATGCAGGTAATGATGAAGCTGAAGTTGATGGTGAAACATGTGATGGTGAAATGACCCCCACTGCCCTTAAGAAAGGCTCACATGCGCGTCACATGGGTAGATCAGTCAACAATTTGAACGGCGTCTTTGATTGGACTATTTGTGCAATAGATTTGTAAGTTGGCGGACTCAATTGCCAAGAAAAAAAGTTGAAGGACTAAATTGCCAAAATCAAAAATTTTAAGGGAGATCCGTACAAATAAGTCATTCTAAAATACTCTGATGATTCATAATTTTGTCATGTCATTAGTTTATTGTTTCAAATTAACATTTTGTTTTGTTTTGTTCTGATATTAACGTTTAAATAATGCAAATTACGTATGAACAAACTATATCAATTTAATGGAAAAAAAAAAAAAGCGAAAGAATATTCACCTGTGCATACCAATGAAAATATATGGATGGGGTGTTATGGGTGGTAAATATATTTAGCAACAAATTATTCATTTTAGAAAACTAATTTTAAAATAAGTCTTTTTCATCAAAAGCTACGTAAAGAAAAGGGAAGAAAACATCACCGAATGTCCTTTAATGTGTTTATATGGACTTTTTTTTTTCTCTCCTATTTTTTTTTCTTCCTTAGTTATGAATGGTTTAAATGCAAAATTTATTTGCAGCCATATAAATTTATAATCATGGTGACAGCTAGGCAACCATGAAAAAGCTTCACTTTACCTAATTACATAACAAGTTTTTTTTTCCTTTTTTTTTTTAATTGAAAAACGAAATATCATACTAACAAAACAATCAAATCAAACAAAATAATATGACGTACTTGTAGATATAATTTAACGGTAATTTCATACTTAATTCTATCAAAAAATTAGAGTTCGAATCCCCTCACTTTCAATTTCAAAAAAATAAATAACCAAATAAATAAATAATATGATGACCCCCGCAATGTAATGGACACAACTCTCAATTGAGACCAGTTCCATTAATAAAAGCTAATAACGTTCCGAGAAAAAAAAAAAAAAACGTATACTTGAGACCTAAAAATGGAAAAATACCTCGACATCTCAATATCAAACCCGTGAGGTTTTTTCTTTTTCCCTTATTGTGCTAGGAATTATTATATTGTAACATTTGGAGTGAATTTGTTGAGAAATGTGTTTATGTATGCTCATTAAATCACAATACCTCAAAAGTAGATCGTTTCTGCCACATACTTTTAATAGTATGCAGATTTATATCCAATAAATAATTCATAGTCTAAAACCAACATAAAGAGGGGAACTCTTTTTTTTTTTTTTTGAAAAAAAAAAAAGGATTATAAGGATAGAGGTTGGTATGTCCAGATAATCCGGGGAGGTGGATACTCCCCTGCATGATATATGGATCTCTCACGAAGTGGATTGCTATATACCCCAGCCAACGTGGTGGTGACGACTCGAATCCAAGCATTTAGCGAGGATGACGAACGCCCTACTAACCCACTTCAGGGTTGTTGGCAAAGATGGGAACTCATTGGTACATGTTTAACTTGACTATCTGATTCCCATTAGAAAGTTTGTCGGATATCATCATTTTTTTTATTATTCATTTGTAGGTTAAAAGTTTAACACTACTACAAAAGTTAGAATAGACGACGGAGATTATACAACGATTTTGCAAAAACCGTCATTTAAAATGGGTCAAAAACATGGAACAGAGCAAGTTATCCGAAAACTGTCGTAAAAATATTCAAATATGACGACGGTTTGAAACACTGTTGCATAAGTCTTTGATTACATGACGGTTTAAGAAAACCATCGTTGAAAGTAGAGATTACACGACGGTTTCAATAAACCGTCATCGAATCTCCACTTTCAACGACAGTTTTCTTAAATCGTCGTGTAATCTCAGCATAACACGACAGTTTCTACAGAACCGTCGTGTAAATTATCAGAAAAAAATTAAAATTAGAATTTGGGCATTGAAATCCACGCATAAAGTCACATTCAACGACAGTTTTCTTAAACCGTCATGTAATCTCAACATAATACAACGGTTTCTACATAAACGTCGTGTGAACTATCAGAAAAAAAAAATTTTGAATTTGGGCATTGAAATCTGCACATAAACCCACTTTCAACAACAGTTTTCTTAAACCGTCATGTAAGCTCAACATAACACGACGGTTTCTACAAAACCATCGTGTAAACCATCAGAAAAAAAAAAATTTTGAATTTGGGCATTGAAATCTAGGCATAAACCCTATACTAAACTCATTTTCCTCGCGCCCTCCCTCACCCTTTCTCATTTTCATATATTTTTCCTCCTCCCTCTCACTGCTACCGCCCCTCCCCCTCTCTCCCTCTTGCCCACACAACGGTTTCTCCTCCCAACAACCACGTCACCCTCTCCTCCCAACAATCGCGCCGCCCTACCCTCTCTCCCCTTCTCCCGCCGATGCCGCCACCGTCCTCCTCTCTCTCTCATTCTCCTGCCGACGCCGCCCTCTCCTCCCAACAAGGCCATCACCCTCCCTTCTCTCTACTTCTCCCGCCGCCGCCGCCACCCTCTCTTCCTAGCAATGCCATCTGGAAAAAAGACGTGACTATTTTGCTTCTAAGAAAAGCAAGGTAACTCTTTTGCTCAATTTCTTGTTTTCTTGAATGAAAATGATGTCTTTCTATGTCTAAATCTTATGTGGTTTAGCTGTTTCGGGGAAATTGGAGTTTGAGACAATTTGATCAAGGGTTTTGTGGAATGTTTGGTTGTTGAGAAATTGTGGAGAAAGAAATAAGAAATTTCTTGATGAGTTAGCTCTAACAAAAATACAAACACATAATTTTTTAGTAACTTTCTTGGAGTGTAATTTGTGTATTTACTGTTGTTCAATATATATATATATATATTTTTGTTGTTCTTTGTAGACTATATTCTATTGAGAATTGGTAGTTTAAGATCTTTGTAAACTATATGTTAAGCATTTTTTTCCCACCCACCACATACTCCATGAAATGTCAAAATGAAATTATTCATTTTAATTATTTTGAATTTTGCAAACTTGCTAGGGCTCTAATGAATTGGAAGCTTATAGTCGGAGAAGGGATTAAAAGAGAAAAGACTATAGAGCAAAAATCTCACATCGTCCTTATCCTTGCCAAGAAGGTAGTGTTGAATGTAGTTTTTTTGTTTTAGGTTTTAGACATAGTCTCTAATGCTAATTGATTAGACTTACTTTAAAGCAAAACATTTTTATACTGGTGATGATATGGATTTGATTAAGGGAGAATGGTCTAAATTTGCAATGCAATTCATTAAATATGACATGTAAACTTGTAATGTAGTGGACAATATTTGTATTAATATAATATAGTTATTATTTTGTCAATCCTATTATGGGTCTTGTATTGGATAACACATGGGTTAGGCCACCCATTGGAAATCACCAAAAAGTGTGAAATTTTTTTTAAAAAATTAATGTTGGACTTTACAATACGGTTTTTATAATGCGAATTTTTAAAAAATTAATGTTGGACTTTACACGACAGTTTTCACCAAAACCATCAGTTTACACGACGGTTTTAGTAAAAACCATCGTGTAAAGTTTTCGCATTAGTAAGTTTTGCCGCCTTATTTCTCTATTCGACGATGGTGTTAACCGTCGTGGAATATCGTCTAACCATGATGATTTATTAACCGTTGTGGTATCTTAAAACTTTTCACGATGGTGGATTACACGACGGTTATTTAACCATCGTGTTAACTTTACACGACGATAAATAACCGTCGTCGAATTTAAAATTTTACTAGTGCTTTAAAATTATTATTATTATTTTGAAAGTTTACTTTATTAGAATATTACAAACAAGATATTCACAACATTTCACCAAAGGAAAAAGACTTTACACTCCATTTGGTAAGAAAGGAAAAAAAAAAAAAACGAGAGAAAAAAAAGTTATGATGAAAAAAAAATTTGTAAGAAAAGAAAATATTTAAGTTTTTTATTTAATTGTTTGATATGAGACAAGAAGGACAATTACTATTGTACCATAATATTATCGATCATATTTTTGTTGCGTTTTAATAAACAAGAAGGACAATTGTATAGTTTTACTCATTTATATTGGCGTCAAATTTTTCTCTCACAACATATTTCCAAATTTGGGAAGATAAGTTTGGCAGGACCCACATTATAATTCTTTCGCTTACTATTCATTTCCATCCAAATTTTTAACCTACCAAACACCCTAAATCATCAATTTTCATCCTAAAATTTCTTCTATGGTTTCTTTGATTCCACTTTTTACTCGTACCAAGTAGAGTTTAGGGTGGGTATTTTGAAAATTAAAAAAAAAAATTAAAACTTTACAGCTTTTTACTTGTGATTTGATTTCGCTAAGCATTCGTTTGGATCATCTATTGTATTGTAATGTTCATTCAACTTGAATATTTACATTTAAATGTAGAATTTAACCGTGTATTCAAATGAAATGTTTGTTTGAACAGTTTTTCTTAAATGTAACATTTGCATAGTGTAAAGATAAAAAAATAAATGTGATACTAATTTTGTCAAAAATGAAAATTTAAGATATACACTTGAGTTTAATAATTGAGAAATAGTTAACCATTTAAATACTTATATTCTAATACTATCTAACTAGAAATCTATTAAAATACAAATATTACATTTGAATCAAATTCATCTAAATGAATGCTAAAACTCTCTAATTACACACGCACATGAAAGTCTATGGAGAGGTCTATCGTCCAAATACTTATGGCTTGTTTGCCGTTTAAGTTCAACTCTAATTAAACTGTAATTTTTCATTTTAGTTTTTATCTTTTTCTGAAAAATCAATAAAAATTATAACTAGTTTTTAAAAAATCAATCAACTCTAACTTAAAAATTTCATCTCCAACCGACGAACCAAGCGTAAGTTTATTTTTTGTAAATCTCAACATGCATATATATATATATATAATATTTTTATATATATTACTATAGAAATACTTTAGTTCACGTAAAAGTGCACATTGTTAGGTAATTACATAATTGCTAAAGGCAAAAAAACCAAAAGGATAAAACATCATCCACAGGGGCCTAACCATTTGTCAGTGCATGGGAAAAAAGATCATTTGAAGAGGGAGAGTTAAAAAAAAAAAAAGGTCACAATAAGGCTCTGAAAAGGTAAAGAAAAGGTGATAGGCATGGGCTGTTGATGATTTTGCAGGTGGTTAAATAATTATAAAAAAATTGAATATTAAAAACAAAGAAAAAATTTAGGTGACTTTACAATATTTGACTTGGGGAAAAAAAAAAAATCACTATGGACCCCCTAAAAAAGAAGTGAAAAGAAGAGATATAAAAAGTTAGTTGTTATTTCAATTAGCTTATTCTCATAAAATTGACCTTTAATAAACATGTGCAAGTATTTTTTGGAACTTCATTTAAAAAAAAAAATTTTTTTGAAGGAAAAGTTTTCATCTTAAATTGTCTTTGATTTTGAAGCTGGAAAGTGGATGACTTTTTAATTTTCATCCTAATTGTAATTTTCGTTCATTTTTTTTTAATCATATAATAGCATCTTTAGTATAAGGAAAATTTAGTAGTTGGACAAAAAAAAAATTTCATTATAATGCTAACAATAATAACAAATGTCAAATTTTATTATTTAATTTCTGCAATGCTATTGATTGATAAGTTAATTTT
>BKCH01001176.1:0-23211 GCA_008635985.1 Ficus erecta | reverse complement strand
CCTAGCTTTGTCTGGAGGCTGCGCGCTTTTGGTACGGACACTATGGGCCCACATGTTAAGACAAGATAATAAGTTCAAGATTGAGTCTATAATGAAGCATAAGACATTCAATCAATCATAAATGGTTCATGCATAAATTACATGATGATTGACATGTTTTCTTTGAGGTTTAAAATGTTTTGTAAGATTATGTTTGTATTTGCTGGGCGAAAGCTCACTCTTATATTTCATACTGTAGGTAAGAAGCCTGCAGTTTAATTGGTGGGCTATGCGGACGATGCGACGGGTGAAGGGCGGTGTGAGATACCACTACGCATAATTTTCCGCATCTAATTTTCAGAAAATATGTTAATATTTCAAAAGTAAATTATGTTTTGTTATATGTATGAAGTTTGAAGACACAAGAAGGTACTTTCAGTATAGTCTGTATGTATGATAAGTTTTTTTCCACAAGATAACTATGTGAATATGTTTTAAAAAAAAAATTATCTCAAATTTTCAAGTAAAAGAACAAGTACGTATGGTGTCGACCTGGCTTGGAAAGTCGGGACGTCACATTCACTCAGCAAGTACAACTACTATATACCGCGACACAACACAAACATAACATACGTTCATAACATAACTTAACCATAACACAACATAGCTTAATCATGCATGAGCCATTTATGCTTCATTATGCCTTCTTAAACTTTCATAACATTCTTCATAACTTATCTTACTTATGGGCCCCTTAACATAAGTGTCCGTACCGGACGTACAACTATGGAGTGGTTGAGGCGGCCAGTGTAACGACCCGCCTAGCACAGGCCGTTACCATACATACTTACGTATATTTCATACATACTTAATCGACATAAACAGCGGAAATATATATATTTTTTTTACAGTGTGACTCGCACACGAGAGCGTACATAAAATATAACAAATAATAGGCAATAGTTGTTTAGCATATCTCAATTTAATAAACGTAAATAAAATAAATTCAAAACGCATAGCGGTTCTACATTTCCCACAGTTCACAGTCCGCCAAGCCTCGCCTCTCCATCTTGCATCAGCAATTGCTGGCAGGTTGCTTACCTACAGCATAAACGTAAGACAGTGAGCTTTCGCTCAGCAAGTACAACTATCCTATACCGCGACACAACACAAAACAATATATCTAACTAACATAACAAGCATAGCATAGCATTACTTAACTTAACTTATCGTAACTTATCCTATATATGCATGAGCCAATTATGCTTTCTTATTCTTTCTTATTATACATAACTTGCTTACTTAACTTAACTTAACATATGGGCCCTATAGTGTTCGTACCGGGCGCGCAACTATGAATTGGTTGGGGTGGCCAATCTTTTTCCAACTCAATCCATAGTCCAACCCGACCTTACGCGGGTCGGTACGACACAGGTAATTTACTTAGTCTCATATCGTTCTTTATCTTATACTTGATTTTGTTCTTGTTATTGGTGAACATACTTCGTGATGTTTCAACACAACTAAATCATAGTATGTCTTAATCTTAACATGTTTTTAACATTTCATGACATATACTTAAACATAGCATTTTACACCTAAAACATAGCATTTTATACGTAAAACATAGCATAAAACTTTTCTTAACACCTAATATAAAACATGTAATTAACATGGCATATAATTAACACAGCAAAGTAACACTACAGGACATACAATAAAGCATACATTTAAAACATACTTAGGCAAGTATCAAATTAAAGCCTATGCTGTAGGCGGTGGTTATACTTACATGTTTAAAAAAATTGCTGTGTCCAGTTATAAGCTCAAGCTCGTTGGGACACCGTCGCATATTGTGTTCTGTTATCGAAAAAGAGTAAGGATTAGAATTGTTGGTAAACCAACATTCTTATATAACTTAGTTATATTCCCTTACTTTGCGTTACGTGAACCTACTTGGTTACTTTAAGTAACCCTTAGGTTTAAATCTATCTTATTCGGATTATTATTTTTAACTATAATCCCAAAAATTCATTTGTGTTTTCTTTTGGCACAAAAACCCTTATTTAATTTAATTTTTAAAAAATTTAGAAAATCATAAGGTAAAATTGTAAAAATCATTGACTATTAAAAACTGCCTTTGGAACAGTTTTATAGTGCCAGTTAATCATTAAAAACACAAAAATACCCTTTTCTGAACCATTTCTAAAAATTTTGTACAGAAATCTCCCCATTTCTGTACCATCTTTGAAAATCAATTTCATTTACAAATCTAAGCCGATTTTGGAAAAATTGTCTTCACAAAAGTTTTAGCTATCACAGAACCCTACAACTTCCGTGTTTAACGTAAAATCCAGTTTGGACCTTAACCTGTCCAAAATCTGTGTTGAACTAACTCTGTTCGTGTATGGTTCCTGGGCAGGTCAGGCTCGGTTTTTGCAGAAAACCAAGGCCATTGGAGCCTTATTTTGAAAACCTGATCACGTATCCCCCTAGGAAAAACCCTAATCTACAACTTTTGTGTTTTGAGTTTCTCCCAATTCAGCCACTAAGGGCCTCAAAATTTGCTTTTTCCCGAGACTGGGCAGACCCCACCCGAGAAAGCCATTTTTCGGTTTCGATTTCGCTTACGTCCTATTACGTTCACCCTACCTCAACCGAACACGTCGGGAGCCTAATTCAAACATGCAGGGGAATTTCTAACGTTCAACATTCAACAAACACATGAACATAAACATTTTACACAATATACAAAACTCTAAACAAAACAATTACACCTAACATACATATTAACAACCACCAACAAAAACCCTAAATTTTCAAGCACAAACCCTAATTTCTAAGCTAGGGCAGCAAGAGAAATCAATGAGCTTATGCTCAATACAACCAAGGCTTTAATACCTTTAAATTTCTCCAATTGAAATTTAAACTAAAAGCTTGGAATTCAAGGGTTTGCACCTTGCTTTGGATCCAAGAATTTGACTTGGTTGTCCTTCCCTTTGCTCCTCCTTTAGCTGCCGGTTTTTCTTGCCAAAATGGTCCAACTTTTGCCGCCTCCTTTGCTTTGAAAATCAGCCACCACAACTCCCAAAAATCTGGCCAAAACAGCTCCCAAAACCAGCCAAGGTCTTGGCTTGTTCCCTTGCTCTTTTCCTCCCTATGTTCGGCCTTCTTGGCCAAAATGAGCACCAAAATTCTTAGAACTCTTGTTGGCTGTTTAAAGTAGAGAACTAAACCCTAAAAACCCTAATCCCCTTGGTTCCACAAACTTTTTCCTCTCTTCCTCCTTAGCCCCCAAAACCGACCCTAGGAAGCAAAATGGGTATCCAACTTCCCAAAGTTTTCTTTCCTTGCTTTCCTTCCGCCAAAAGCCGATCCTCCCACTCTATTTCCTCTTCAATCTTGGCTGCAAATCTTCCTCTCTTACACACTCAAAAACCGGTTTTGGTTCATGCAAGAAATTGGCAAGAGTTTGGTTGTGTTTTGTGAATTTTTTCTTAATTTTCCTCACCCCTATTTATAGAGGTTAAACTTCTTACAATTGCACAATGAGGTCCCTAAAAAAAATCAGATTTTGGAAGGGGAGGGGGTGAGGTGGTCGGCTGTGCTTGGGTGGAACCAAAGGAAGGTTCTAAAAATACTTTCTAACTAACTAAATTAATTAATATGATGCAATAAATATAAAGTTAGTGAGGTAAGCCTCACTAAGGCTTGTTTGCCACCAATCCTCTTTAAATAATCCATTTTTCAATTACCACAGGTAATTCCAATACTGGTTCCTCTTATACGCAGTATTAGTCAATTGAACCGTAGTCCAAAATTCACCTGTTTTTAAATGGACTGTATAAAAACTTTTTCTTAACTTGGAACCACTTGGCCCAAAATATTCTAATTATTGTGCTTGATTTTCTATGGTGGTTTTGAATTCTAAACATATCATTTTAATCATAAAAATAGCTTTATGCAGTACAATACTATACTGCGAACTATTAAGTCGTACAGCCTTTTTCTTAACTTTTTCGGGTCAATCTTTGGCTTTCTCGTCCGCCATTGACTTTCTTGTCAACCGCTGACTTTACCGCCAAATTTTGACTCCCGTGGTCAACAGTTGACTTTTTGGTCAACCGTCGGCGTTTTCGGTCAAACTTTGACCAACATGTAAATTTTGGGGATTTCGCCCCTTTTTGCCTAAAAGGTCATTTGCTTGACTAAGCAATCATTTCCGAGTCTTAGAATATCATAAAATTCACAAAAATGAAATAAAAACCCTTAACCGGCTTTTTCATGTGTATCTTAAAAATTTGTACAAATATCTTAAAATAAAAGAAATCGTGTAAATACAGAAATACTTGGTATTACAGCCAGTCCATTTCCAACTCAAACCATAGTCCAACCCGACCTAACGCGGGTCGGTACGACACAGGCAAGCTTGCTTGCCATCTTGCTTATTTGTCATGTCATACTTAAATCTTAAATTTGTGAACATGCATCGTGATGTCACATATACATACTTCATATCTTTATCATAATATAACTTTAACATAGCATGCATCATGAACTTGTCTTGTCATACATCGCAACATAACCACATCATAACTTCACGTACCCTACATCATATTCTAGCATCACAAAACAACATAGCATACATCGAACATACTTAGGTAAGTATCTCAATAAAAGCCTATGCTGTAGGCTGAGTTGTACTTACCTCGTCTACTATGTCCAGTATATTGCTGTTGCACGTCGGAATACAATAGCAGACTATCCCCTGCTATAATAAAGAACATAGGTAAGGATCTCTAGTCATAACCGTAAAATGTTGGTGACGTAACCAACATGCATACATAGTTTTTAGTTATATGTCCCTTATAAAATATCTTATTTTGGTTACAATAAGTAACCTTTGGTGAGATAACCTTGGTCAAACTTTGTCGACCAAAGTCAACATTTTGGTCAACTATGGTCAACCTTCTATGGGTCAAACTTGGGCTTTGGGCTTGGCCCAAGTAACTCGGTATCCTTCCCGGTTACCATACGTTATCATCGTTTTACTAAACTTTGGCTTTTAAAAAGAACCATTTCCTTTGTCTTGGAAAATTTTAGTAAGTTTAAATCCAAAAATCTAACTTATAAAATTCGTGGTTCTTAAGCGGGGCTTTATAAAAAAATCATTAAGGGCTGAAAACTGCCATTGGAACAGTTTTCTCAGTCAAAACATTGGGTTTGGTGAAAAATACAGTTTTCCTGAATTGTTTTTAGAAAATTCTGTGCAGGAATTTCCTGTTTCCTGCACAGTTTTCAGAAAATCTATTTTTATTAAAAATATGGATTGATTTGGAAAAATTTGTCTGCACAGAAGTTTTAGCTTTTGAAAAATCCTACAACTTTTGTGTTTTGAGGAAAACCCAGTTCAGACGTTAACGTGTTCATATTCCCTGTTGAACCCACTTGGCTGTGCATGAATCCTGGGCACGGTCAGGCTCGGATTTTCATAAAAACCGAGGCTGTTGGAGCCTTATTTTGGAAAACTGTTCATGCTACCCCCTAGGAAAAACCCTTATCTACAACTTTAATGTTTTACGTTTTTCCCAATTCGGCCTCTAAAGGCCTCAAATTTCACTTTCCAGAAAACTGGCCAGTTTGTACCTGTACTGGCAGTTTTTGTTCTTAAATTCGTTTTACGTCCTATTTCGCGCAATCTAACTCAACCGAACACGCGGGAGCCTAGAAAGCAGACATGCAGAATTTTCTAACGTCCCACTTTAACATGCATGTAACTCGATTGCATCCGTGCAAACCATTCCATTCATTTATATTTCTCTTCTAGCAACCTAACATACTCATACAACATCTTTCACATACTTGGGGACATACAACTACATTAAACATCTAGCATGCAACCTTAATGGTCAAATAAACATAAGCATATAATCAAAGCTCATAAATCAAACTCATGAATCAAACCACCCTTAATACCTAATCAAGCACCACACCTAAACTAATCTAGGGCAATAAAATAACTTGAGCTTATGCTCTTACAATTTTCAACTTGAAATACAAATAAATTTCAAATTGAAACTTAATTAATTGAAGAGTTTATGATTTTGGGAGGGTTACCTTGATCAAAGCAAGGCCAAGCTTAGGGTTTGGGTCCAAAATCCTCTCCCCTCTTAGGTCTCCTCCCGATGCGGTTTTCACCCTCCAAAGGTTACCAAAATTTTTTGTCTCACTCGGTGGTTGATCCTACCGAATTCAGTCACTCACCACACTTTCCCTTTCCACTTTTCTCTTCCCCTTTCTTGTTTTTCCCACAACCGGCCACTTGGCCACAATGGGTTCCAAATTTTTTTCAAACTTTTTCTTGTGTTCTTTGTTGGAATCCGAACACCCCCTAGGATTTTCCCCCTTGAATTTTTTTTTCTCTCTTCTCTCTTCCCTTCTTAAGGCTCGGCTTTTTGAGAGAAAATTGGCCAAAGTTTTGCTAGATTTCACAAATTTTGTGAATAAAATGGGCACCCTTCATCACCTATTTATAGGTGATGGAAAACTCTTTAAAATTGTTAAAAAGCCCTTCAAGAACCAAATATTTGTACAAAAGGGTGCATAGGTGGCCGGCCAAGTGGAGTCTAGAACTCTCCATAATACTTTCCAAATTTTGTTTAATTAATTATGATGTCATAATTTGAGGATTAGGTGATGTCATCCTTATTAAGGCCTTGTTTGGCCTTTTTTTCAATACACAGTCCATTTTTAAGCCAACACAGATATTTCAAATACTGTGCTCACTAATACACAGTACTGTTATGCTATACTGCAGTCCAAAATTTATCTGTGTAAAAATGAACAGTATAAAATTTTTCTTATTTCCTTTAGCCCTTTTTGCCCTTTATTTCTAACTTGGTGTGCTTGATTTTCTAAGGTGGTTTGAAATTCTATTCATGCTATCTTATTCGTAAAAACGGTTTTCGCAGTATATTTCCATACTGCTTTACCATAATATTGTATAGTCATCTCTTTGACCATTTTAGTCAAACTTTGACTTTCTTGGTTAACTTTGACTTTTCTTGGTCAAACCTTGACCAACATAAAATCATAGAATTTTCATCCCCTTTTTACTTAAAAGGTCATATGCTAATCTAAGCAATTTTTTTTTTTTTTTGAGTCTTATAAGATCATAAGAACTTATAAATCTAAACAAAAACCCTATTCAGGTTTCTTCATGAATACCTTCATGGTACAATTTGAATTTCTATACAAGAAATCGTAATGTCGAAAAACTAGGTATTACACAATTAAGGTAAATCTCCCTTGGCCCTAAACTTTTTAAATTGAGCTTCAATTTGAAATTTAGGCGTATTTCAAGTTGAATTTGTAAGAGCATAAGCTCAATTTAATTTATTGCCCAAGTTTAGAAATTAAGGTTTTTGTGCTTGATTAGGTTTAAGGGTGGTTTGATTTTTGAGCTTTGCATGGTTATATACTTATGCTTGTTTGATTATTATGGTTTGCATGCTAGATGTTTGATAATGTTGTATGTCCCCAAATATGTTCAAGATTTTTGTAGAAGATGCATACTAGGTTGCTAGATGTATGGAATGGTTATGTGCAAACTCAAAACCTCATGCAAACCCTAGATGGTGCAAAATCACCAATGGGTTGCATGAATATGATTGAGCATGTGAATAATGAAACTTTGCGTTAGAAAAGCGCTGCATGACTGGTATAGGCTCTCGGCTGCGGCCGATTGAGGTAGAGTGCGCGTATTAAGACGTAAAATGAATCTAATAATGAAAACTGCCAGTTCGGGTAAAACTGACCAGTTTTCTGGAAGACAAGATTTGAGGCCCTTAGAGACCGAATTAGGAAAAACGTTAAACATGAAAGTTGTAGAGAAGGGTTTTTCCTAGAGGGAAACGTGCACCGTTTTCCAAAATAAGGCTCCAACGGCCTCGTTTTTTACAAAAATCTGAGCCGACTGTGCCCAGACTTCATGCACGGCCAGGCATGTTCAACAGGGGGAACGAGTGGGTTAGAGTCCGAACTGAGTTTTGAGTAAAACACAAAAGTTGTAGGGCTTTCGAGATCTAAAACTTTCGTGAAAAAAACTTTTTCATATTCGACCTAGATTTTTAAATATAATTGGATTTCAAAAACTGTGCAGGAAACAGGAAATTCATGCACAGGATTTTCTAAAACAGTGCAGAAAAAGGACATTCTTACACATACACTGATAAATTGGCAGTGAGAAACTGTTCCTAAGGCAGTTTCCAACACTTAAAATTTTTTACAAACCCTACTCTAAAAGTTACAATTTTTGATAAATTAAACAAGGATTTTTGGTATTTAAGGAACATAGACAAAGAATATTAAGTTTTTCCAAAACAAGAAAAGTAAGTATTGGACTACAAGTGTTCTTAATAATTTGGTAACAGTATGAAGACCAACAATAACTGAGTAGGATACCCAAGTTACTGGATTAGGCCCGGAGCCCAAGGTTACCTATAGTAACCCAGTAGAATATAATTTAAGAAATTGTGCTTTAGCAACGCAATAAGGTTAACCTAATACTATTCATGTATGTTGGGCTTAGTACCCAAGGTTACTCTAAGTAACCTAACAAGTTATGATTTAAGTATGATAGGCCATAAACCCTATGGTTACTTGTAGTAACCAAGCAAGTTATCATGAGTATGTTTGAGGGACATATAACTAAGTTTATGTGTGGATATTGGTTAAGGTTACCAACATTTTATGGTTATAAAATCCTTACCTTATGTCCTTTGTAATAACAGAAAGAGACATGTTATTGCAACCTGACTTGGAACAACACAGCAAAGGACTTAGTATATGAGGTAAGTACAAACCTCACCTACAGGATGGAAAATAGTAAACTATTTTCAAGCATGATTTATTTACATGTATACCCTGATGTGCCATGTTTTGAAATGATGCCATGTTTTAAGATCATATCATGTTTTAAGATAAAGTTATGCTTTATTAATATACCACAAGTCATTAGATGTTAGTGATCTTTATGTCATACTATATTTATGCATCATGTGCATTATGACTATTAAGATCACACGTAAAGGTTCTTAGTCTTGAAAAAAAAATAACAAGACCAAGACTAAACCAAGACAAGTAAGGTGTCGTACCAACCTCCTGTTGTTGCGGGAGGATCATGTATGTTCAAGAAAAATTCTCAGACCTTCTGTTGATGCGGAAGGGTTATGTTTCCAGATTCCTAGAATTGTTAAGGACCTTGCAAACCCTAACTTTCTGTGGATTGCGCGCATTTGGTACGTACACTAGGGGCCCACATGTTAAGCAAGATAATAAGTTCAAGTTCATAATTGATCATAAAAGATCCATAATTGAACATAAGTGGTTCATGCATAAGTTGCACCATACTTATTACGTTTTGTGAGATTATGCTTGTACTTGCTGGGCGAAAGCTCATTAGCATATTTCATACTGTAGGTAAAAAGCCTGCAGCTTAATTGGTGGGCCATGCAGACGATGCGACGACGAGTGTAGGGCGGTGTGGGATACCACTACGCAAATTTTTCCGCAAGTTCTTTTGAACAAAGATATATGTATATATATATGTATTAGAATAAATTGTGTTACACTGTACATCTAAGGTATGACGACTCAAGTTAAATGTAAGGATTTGTATGACTGCTTATTATGATAAATAAGTAATATGTGTGTATGAAAAGCTTACTTATATCGACTAGTCTATTTATATATGTTTTAAAAAAAATTTATTCTGAAATTTTCAAGTAAGTTTAGTTTAAGTATGTATGGTAACGGCCCTACGTAGGTTGGGGCGTTACAATTACTACTTCTTTTGACATTAAAATGGTGTTTTTCTTTTGGGTAAACTACATGACTTTATTGAATTTTTGGGAACAATAAAGAAAATTTGATCAAAATGATCTTCAAGTAAAAGCTTATTTTCATTATTGACAGAAATAGACTTAACAAATAAGTAGTGATCGATCCTATTTTGGAATATCACTACCCAGTTTCAAGGGGCATAACGGATAAGTTTCAGGAACTATAACTTATGCAAGGAAAATTTTCCAAATTCTAAACCGATTTTAAGATAGAACTAAAATTTCAAAACTGTGTATGAAAGAGTAAATTCCTGCACGCATACATTCAACCAAATTAAAAGAATGTTTTGAAATCAGAATTTTAGGTTTTATGACATCTCTAAAAGAAACTATGGTTTTACGAAAATATTTTCAATGAGGTTTAAATTCATTTGGATTTCACAAGTGATTTTTAAACCTTAAATGCATATTATGTATTACAATATACAATTTTAAGTATTGTATCAAGAAAAGCTTAATTAAGAAGTTAAGATATTTTCTAATTAAACAAGTCATTTTCCTAAATAAAGCAAAACTCAACTACACTACCTTTTTTTTTTTTTTTTTTTTTTTTTTTTTTCTCTATTTTGAAAAGGGGCTACACTACTTTTATATTCATAATTTCTGCACTTTAAGTAAGTTAAATTAGATTACAAATGAAAAAAATTATGACTCTACCATTACTTATTTATGAAGAAAACTAGGATAATCAAAATTATAAGTGTGAAATTTTAAAACTAAACCTAATAAAGCACCGCTTTAATAAATTTTAAAGTTGATTTGCATATTGTCTCTGTGTCAAGTAATACGCATCTTCCTTTGTGCTCTAAATAACTAGTGAGCATTCTCTCTCTCTCTCTTCTCTCTTTCTTCTTTCTTTCGATAGAGCCTTTTGCATGTTGCTATAACTGTCTTTTTTGCCTCTATTCCTTTTTCACTCTCTTTTATCCACTTGAAAGAGCAACATGAACCGAACCACACCAGCAAAACTATGCGACATACATGGCAATAATATTGTAGTCTTCAAGATGAAACATTATAAAACAAAACAAAACAAAATCCCTTTTTAGCCAATTCATAATCAAGCCAAAAAAAAAAAAAAAAAAACTCATTTCACAGATTATCTTGAACCATACCCCATAACAAAAGCAGCAGAAGCTAAAGGGCAATATGAACTACTTATTTTCAACCAGAAGTTTGTCAGTCCCCTTCTCTAGTTGTTCTATCACTATTCAGCAGTCCTCTTTTTAGTTGCCTTTGCCTCTTTAATCTTTATTATTCAGCTGCATGAGATTGACTTTTGTAGAAAAGTTAGCCCACGAGAACAACTGTCACTTTAGACGATTTGCATATGCAATTTTGCCTTTAGGCCCATGCATTAGTACTTTCCTATTTATAATTTTATGATAATATATATCATATTTATATACAAATATATAAGGCATTGACGTGTCTCACAACTTATTTTATTGCATAATTCGACAAGAAGTTTCCACCATTTTTGAAATTATTACGAGGAAGATGGAGATCATACTCATGACTACTAAAAATAGGAATTACAATACATTCACAGAAATCATAATTTATTCAAACGGCAGATACAAAAAAGATCACTAAACATGGCCAAATTAACAAGCCTGATGATCAATACACAATGATTCACGATCTCCTCCAAACAATTAGAAGTAACCAAAATGAACCAAAAAAAAAAAAAAAAGGTGACCACAATGAATAATAAAACACATGAAAATGATGCGTAACTTAGACTTGAAGATTTAACTATTCACAACTGCGCATTGCTTCCTAATCTCACCATCCGAGCCCGTCTTGACGTTAATCCGTCCCATTTTCTCCATGGCCGTGGCAAACTCAGCAAAGAAGTTGCTAACCAGCCCTTGGAGCAGTTGCTGAACGTAGGATTTTGTGACGGAGCTTGTGGTCAAAGCGGCGTCCGATTGGAAAAGTCCCCTTCTCTTGAGCAAGAGGGTGTAGTAGCTGAGGTCAAAGGTCTTTCGGCTACCGGGGTCCATCTCTACTTTCGTTGTGTTATCGGTCGGAGTTTTGCACTTGTTCGCCTTGAGATTTGCAGCATATTTTCTGTCCAAAGCAGGGTCCTGGTCACCCACACCGGTGAAATTGTAGAGCCGGTTTGAGAATGAGCTGCAGTGAGATATACCAATTGTATGCGCACCTGGTTAAAAAAATCGAGAAACGACATGATTAGTGTGAACTTGATCATCATTTTATTATTTTTTTTAAACGTCAAATCGCCTCATAAATTAATGCAATAATCGAGTAATACACGAGCGACAAGCAACATGATTAGAAAGGCAATTAGTAGTAACTACTGTGTCAGCAGGGACATGTATAATAATTTATTAAGTAAAAGCTAGGTATTGGGTGAGTGACAGCAATATTTTGCTTTACCCGAAAGCAAAACCAATTCCTTCAGATCAAGGCCCTGATTAGCAAAAAGTGTTTGGAGTGTAGAGAAATTTGAAGTTGGAGCTGGGATGTTGTTCAAGGCTTCTTGTTGAATCGACACTGTCCCGTCTCTTCTACCTGTTGGAACTTTCCAGAATGGACCTCCCTGTCCATGCCCAAATAATAATAATAATAATAATAATAAAAGAAACCATGAGTAAGTAAACAAACAGGTGGGGGTAATTTTTAAAGAAAAACATAAAGTGGGCAATTTTCTGTTAATCTTGAGCTGCTCTTACTGTTGTGACAATGGCATCTCTGGATGCCAAAGTAATTATATCAGCACAAGAAACAATTCCAGGGCATTCAGCTTCTAACAGGCTCTTTATTCTGTCGACGAAGTCGAAGCCTCGGAGAGTCTGATTTGGGGGAGCCTCTTTTTCCGCTCTATTGTTAGAGGTTGAGTTCAGAAGCACAGAGGCATCACAACCCTGACAATTGACAAACTGGACGATTATGATCAGACTTTGCGGAGATCGGAATAATTAAGTAGTTTGAAAATAAAAACAGAACGAGAATAAGAAAGACAGACCCTGACAAAGCAGTCATGGAAGTGCATTCGAATGAGTGCTGCAGCAAGTGAAGGAGCATTGGGGATGTGCTCTTTGACGTAGTCATTCACGATTTTCTCAGCTTTTGGGCAGATCTTGGAGTAGAATCCCAGCTGCAGTTGAGCTTCGGTCGAATGTAGAAAGATTGAAAGGCCGAGAATTATGATTCCAATAAAGTATTTTCCTCTCATTTTCGATTTTCTATCACTGTTGATATAATATATGTATCTTAGATTTATATGTTAGACAAATATACTACTACTTTCTTTGGGAGAAGTACTAACTTGAATGCACTTGTGGTTTCTAAAACCGGGAGGGATTTATATATAGAGAGAGAGCTCTATCAAGTACTTAAGCTGCAAGATTAACTTAAAAAGAAAAAGGAAAAAAAAGGATATATGAGGAAAATAATACAGCTAGCTAACTACCAGATAATAAATTTTTTTTATTAACAACAATGTAATAATTGACAACAATCAAGATCATGTATAGTACTTAAACATGCTCGTCATAAAGTTCGGTTATTACAATTAGAATCCGCTATACTTAACTGAAATTATCAGCAATTCATATCACGTCACGTTCTTTGTCCTACATAATCACTTTTTGCACAGTGCACTCATTAAATGTCTTGTTATATTAACGGTTCGGATTAGACCATTTCATTCTTAATGGTAATGACATGCACTAGTGATATTCAATTAAATATTTCATTTAATTGATTAATCAATTAAATAATTGATTATTTATCAAGGATCGTTTTAATTATCATCCTTAAATATATTATACTCTAGTATGTAACTCTTATATACACTATTTAAGGTCACATAGATAATTATGAAATTTTAATGATATTTATTAAGCATCAAGCATACATGCATATAGAACTATAATGAAAGAAAACATTTATTTATATAAATCGCAACAAAGTTGTAGCATTATATGCTTTACGGGTACCAATCCCAACACAAGCTTATCTAAACCACATGAAGAAGAAGCATAGTTTTTTGAGAAAATGATCACAAAAACTCTTGATTCCTGAGGCTTGTGGAAGTGAAAAGCTTCCATCAAAATAAATAAACAAATTTAACAAACAAGACCTTGATTGATTACACCAAGGAAAATACTTTTATATATTTATATTTATTTTTAAATTTGTTTGGTACCTTCCAGGAAGAAAGAAAAAGCCAACTCTGCCTTACAGAGAATATTGTCCACATATAATAATACAAATTGTGGATTAGCAGATTACAGAACAAATAAACCATCCAAAGTCAGCATCGGGATTCGGGAAATCTTTTATTTTATTTTTTTTCTTTTCTTCAATAATACATAGGATGGGATTTGTAAATATACTAAGAGTGCAAAAGAGTTACCAGCGGGATGTCTTGCACCTACAGATTCCTATTATCACTATTTATATTATGCTAATTGGTATCGATGCAGCTATTATTCCATATATAATTGATTGTAGAGTCTCTGATTTACGGGAAAAGGACATCAATTTTAATCTTTTTTTTAATACCATGTCATTTGAGTTCATTCTTTTGTTCATAAATTTTGGAATAATTACCACATCAATTAAAATTAAAAGATTACATCTATAAGTTAAAAAGATAATAATTAGCTTGTCGAACTTGAGTTGGTACTTAAGATTTGAGTTTATATAGATATATGGCTCCTACTTATTTAAGATATATGATTTCTAGGTGATTTGAGAGTTCCTATCCAAAATTGCAAGTCGAGATTAGAGTTGAAATCCTAGTATTACTAAAAAAAGTACATATACATACGTACATATATAGGAATCTGGAACAGAAAAGGAAAAACTAAATTGGCTCTATCTAGCAAATTTTTTTTTTTTTTAACACCAAGCAAAGGACGCATATAATCTACAAATAGATCGATTATAAGCTCTTTAAGAGAAAGTAATAGTGTGGGCTATAAATGGACCCTTGTTAATTGAAACGGGACTCTAAAAAACAGAAATACACACACATATATATATATATATATTTATATATGCACATTCATGTGTATGAATGCATAATGTATTTATATTATGGTCATAAAACTAATTACTGCACAATCAGTCAATCATGATGATTTGTAGTTTCACTTGAGTTCTAGCAAACTCGTACAGTGTGTGCAGTAATTAGTCCCCTGTTCTTCGACTCCTCTTACGACATTAAATTTGCATTCTGCATATTATCACATTTTCATGTCTTTGTTTGTGATGGATGAAAACGTTCTTACATCTTCACTTATGTACAATTAAAAATTTAGCAGAGCCCACATAGTTAGGAGAATCAAGAAAAATAAGTCAAATACTAAATTTGTTTTCTCACAGTAAAACACAAAAATTCACTTAAATCTTTACTGTATTTTTAGAATTCTGCAATCAGCCGTCGGTCGTGTTATAAGCCATTGATCAGGACTTCAAACACCAGTAGGAAAGGGTTAAAAACTCGTTTTGGATTTGATAAAGACTTTCCTCTAAATGAAAGAAAGAAATATGAAGAAAATCTGGCAGGCACAGCCTATAAATATATCATAAGTATTTAAAAGAATTCCCTTATGAGCAGATAAATTGAAAACATTCCCAAATTCAAAGTTTGTTTGAACATAGAGCGATCTTGCACCTATTGGAAACAAATTTCTGATGGGGGTGCTGAAAAACACAAAATCCTCAAACCGAGTGTGCACCAGATTTCGAAGAAAATAATTTGGTTGCTTTTATTATCAGACAGGAAAACTTGATAAAACTTCTGGAATAACGTCATGACTTGAAGTGAAAGGTTGTTGCTAGAAAATGCATGGATTCTCAATTTCCATGGAAGTCGTTCCAGATTCCGTTATCAGATATCTTCTTGAACTCAGGATGCTTCTCAAAGTATTCGTTTGCCGTCATGGTGCTAATCTTTTTCTGTCAAGGAAATGACGAGTTAACATTAAAATCAAAAACCACTATTAGAGACTATTTATGACTTTTAGGAAATTTGTTCCCTACCTCCAACTCTTGGACTTCAGAAATCTTCTTCTCTCAGCGCTCTGATTCCTTCAATGACTCTGCTTCTTTAAGTTCCACCACCTGCAGTTCACAGAAACATACATGATATGAAACAAGTATATGTATGGTGCAAGAAACCGATGAATTTCTTGTTTGACAAGAAACAGCAATCAATAATGAATTTCTTATTTGGCTGAATCTTCTTTTTCTAGGATGGATTCTGCCATTATATTTGTAACGACCCGCCTAGCACAAGCCGTTACCATACATACATACATACTTAACGTGTCTCACATAACGTACTTACTTACTTAGCGAAAATAGCGGAATTTTTTTTTTATACGGAGTGTACGAACGTGTAAACGAGTATTAACTAGAAATTTTCGAACATAAAATAATATACATAAAATGACAAAACGCGTAGCGGCTATCATTCCCACATTTCACAGCTCGCCTTGCCACGCTCCACCATCTTGCATCAAAGATTTCTCGTAGGTTGCTTACCTACAGCATAGACGTAAGACGTGAGCTTTCGCTCAGCAAGTACAACTATGACATCCGTGACACATACAATTACAGATCATAACATAGCATAGCATAACATAACTTAACCATGCATGAACCATTTATGCTTCATTATGCTTTCTTATTCTTTCCTATCATTCTTTCATAACTTAACTTGCTTATGGGCCCCTTAACATAAGTATCCGTATCGAGCGCGCAACTATGGAGTGGTTGGGGCAGCCAGTCCATTTTCAACTCAAACCATAGTCCAACCCGACCCAACGCTGGTCGGTACGACACAAGCAAGCTTGCTTGCCATCATGCTTACTTATTCTCATGTGTTACTTGACCTTATTCTTGTTATTTGTGAACATGCTTCATGATGTCACACATACATAAATCATAATCATGTCTTAGCCATATCATAACCTTAACCTAACATACATTATAACCACTACTACAAATATGGGATTCCACGACGGTACTTCGACGACTGTTTTTTAAAAAACCGTCGTGTAAAATTTGCTAAAACACGGAGCGGAAAATTTTTTACGAAAACCGTCGTGGAAAGGCTTGCTTCCACGACGGTCTTTTAAAACCGTCGTGGAATCGGCCTCTTCCACGACGGTTTTAACCGTCGTGGAATCGGCCTCTTCCACGACGGTTTATGTAAACCGTCGTGGAAGCCTAGCTGCTTCCATAAAACCGTCGTGGAATCGGCCTCTTCCACGACGGTTTATGTAAACCGTCGTGGAAGCCTAGCTGCTTCCACGACGGTTATTAAAAACCATTGTGGAAGCTACGGCTTCCACGACGGTTTCTCAAAAAAAATTTGACCTACCACGACGGTTTTTTCCAAAAACCGTCGTGGTAGGTATGAATGCGGGAATTTTGAAAATTTTTGAAGTTGTTCAACTTTTTGGAGCGTATATTAAAACCCAAAAAAATACCCTCTTTCCCACCCCATTACACTCCGAGCCTCTTTCACTCTCTAATACAAACTCTAACTCCAAACCCAAAGCCGCCCATATCCTCCCTCCATTTATCGCTCTCCGCTCCCTCTCTACATTCTCGTCGTCATTCCTCTCTCTCTCTCTAACCCCGAGCCTTTTTCCCTCTATCTCTAGCCGCCATTCCTCCCTCTCTCTCTAACTCCGAGTCTTTTTCCCTCTCCCTCTCGCCGCCATTCCTCCATCCCCTACATTCTCTACCACTCCACCCGTACCCACGCTCGACAATCCGGTAAGTTAAAGTGTATCTTGCTTGGGTAAGCCACGGATTTGTGAAATTTCCGTCCAAAATGTCAAAAATCCACAATGTTCCTTCCAAAATGTTGATTTGGTTGATTGTTGATTTGGGAATTTTCTGTAGAAAATTGTCCAAAATCCGTCCTTTCGGTGATTGTTAATTGTCGTTGTGATTTAGATTGCTTTAAAATTGATTGGGTAAGACATGGATTTGGGAATTTTCCAGAAAAAAAATGTTGATTTTGTGAGTTAAATTTTCCGGATTTGCCACCCGTGAGAAATGAAATCAATTCAAAAAAAAAAAAATTTCGGTGGAACCTACCACGACGGTTTTCTTGAAAAACCGTCGTGGTAGGTCCGCCTATCACGACGGTTTTTTATGTGAAACCGTCGTGGTATGTTCCTAAATGTCCATATTTAGGCCATATTTTTTGCCTATTCCACGACGGGTAAAAAACCGTCATGAAATCTGAAAAGATTCCACGACCCTGGATTCCACGACGGTTAGAAAACCGTCGTGGAAATATTACCACGACGGTTAAAAACCGTCGTGGTATCCATATTTTGTACTAGTGAACATAGCCATGAAATAAACTTGACATATCATACATCATAACATAACCTAACATCACATAATTCTAACATACATCATATCATACATCCAACACACTTAGGCAAGTGACACAACAAACGCTTATGCTGTAGGCAGAGTTGTACTTACCACATCCGCTATGTCCGATACTGTGCTGTTCCAAGTCAGGACACAACAGCTGGCTACCTCCTGCTATAATGTAATAACCCGAATTTTTAAGACTCTAGATTTCCTTTGAATGAGGAAAACTTAAGTCTAGATCATGTTTAGAATGGAATATCGGTATAAGTTTGAGTTCTCATTTAACTAGTAACGAGACTCAACGATGGATTACTTAGGCCAGTATAAAGCATTTTAAGGAAAATGACGTGTTGAAATTTCATGATTTCATGATGGTCAAAGTTTGACCAAGATAGTCAAAGTTGACCAAAAGTCAAAGGTATGAGATCGCTCTAGAATAATCGTGAATAATATTTGGAGCAATGGGGATTTAGCAGTTTCAAGTTCTAAGAAGAAAAATCCATACACAGTCCAATTTTACGAAGATGAACTCCGGACTGCAATTTAGTGAAACAGTACTGTTTTAAGTGAAAAACAGTATTAGTATTGATTAAGTTAGTAGGGAAATGGACTGAAACCCTATATTTAAGGATTTTGGAAATTTAGTGGACCATTATGTATGGAATTGAAGCCAAGTGGCTCCACCAACACCGTCCACCTCACAGGGACTAGAGTGCAAATATTTTGGCATTAAGGATTAAAGTGCAATTTTAAGAAAAGTAAATAAGAATGTAATTTTTGAATTATGGAATTTATGGATATTCCTAACCAAGCCTCCAACAAGGCCAATGGTTGGTTACGAATTTAGTTAGCTTGGTTACATTGGAACAAGCAATTAAGCTAGAGATAAGTTTGAGAAGATTTTTATTTGCTTCCCACATGCTATGGTCGGTTCTTCATCCTTGGAGAACAAGGAATGTGCTTAGGTAAGCATGCTTAGGTATGCAAGGTGACACAAGCAAGGAGAAGTAAGCAACCAAGTGGCTTGTTGAGCAAGCCAATCTTGGTTCATGCACCTAGTAGGGCCGGTTCTCCTTGGTGGCTTGGAGAGCAAGCTTAGTTATCTTTTAGCCACTTGGTGAGCAAGAAAAACCAAGATAGAGATAAGCTAGAAGGGATTCCATGCACCACAAGTAACAAGGCTCCACTTGGCACCTCATGACCGGTCCTTGAAGCCTTAAAGGGCAAGGGAATTTTTGGTGATGATGTCACCAAGGTGACATAAGCTAGGTGATGCAAGCAATGGCTTGTTGGGCAAGCACTTGCATTCCAAGCCTTCATGGCCGACCACACCAAGGGGGGGAGGACACCTCATCAAATCATCATTGAATTTTAGGGAAAGAAGTTTTCCCTTGTTCTCTAAGGGAATGGCTAGCCAATAAGGCCACACCACATCACCTAGGTGGCTTGATGAGCAAGTATTTTGCTCATTAACCAATTAAACCCTTAGGTGTAATTAGGTTCCATTTCTCCTTTTTCCTTCCACTAGAAGCCGAACTTCAAGGAAGAGGAAAGACCAAGTGATGGTCGGTTTTCTTGAGCAAAGAGTTAGAAGAAAAAGTTTGGATCCAAAGTTAGATCTAATCTCAAGGAGTTAAGGTAATCCTATTCTCCTAAACCCCTCTAGTTCTTTAATTAAGTTTTGATTCAAATTATGTGTATTTTCATGTGGGAGAGGCCGAAAATTTGGAACCCCAATGGGAGGGGGATGGCCGAATATGGTGATCAGCAAGGGGGGGAAGTGTTGGCCCCAAAACCGCCCTAAACCTAGCACCAATTTTGGTGTGAATTAAGGTAAATCTCCATTGGTTTTCTAAGCTTTTTAAATTGAGTTTCAAATTGGAGATTTAAGTGTATTTCAAGCTTGATTTGTATGAGCATAAGCTCATTTAATTTTCTGCCCTAATTAGGATTTTAAGGTTTGTGTTTGATTGATGTTTGGTGTTGCAAATCAAACGTTTTGCAAACCCCGGTTTGGTGCAAGAACACCCAAGGGTTTTGCTTTTCATGAAGATGTTTAAGTGATATATGACTGCATGTGTTACGTTAGAAGCACTGCAGGTTGTCGTAGGCTCACGGCCAAAGCCGTTCGAGGTAGTGTGCACGTAAAATTTACGTAAAACGAACTTAAAACCGAAAACTGCCATTTTCGGGTAAAACTGACCAGTTTCGGGAAAAGGGAAATTTGAGGCCCTTAGAGGCCGAATTTGGAGAAATTTAAAACATGAAAGTTGTTCGGAAGGGTTTTTCCTAGGGGGTTACATGTACCGTTTTCAAAAATAAGGCCCCAATGGCCTCCATTTACCCCAAAACCCGTGGCTGATCCCCAGACCCAGTTTTCAGTCAGTTTTACGGGATCAGCCAGTTTCAAACAAAAACTGGGACGAATCTAGGCTGAATTGGAATTTTTGCAAAACATGAAAGTTTTAGTATTTTTCGAGAGCTACAACTTTCGTGAAGAAAACTTTTTCAGATTACGAACCAATTTTTAAACTGGGATCGTTTTCGAAGGGTGCGCAGGGAATCCGAAAACTCCTGCACCACTAGCTTTACAAATGTTTCTAGAAAACTATTTTTCTACTACAAACTATTGTTTCGATTATGGAAAACTGTTCCAAGGGCAGTTTTCAACCTCAAATGATTTTATAAAGCACTAATCCAAGAGTTTGGATTTTTACGATTTAAGTAAAGGATTTTTATGAAGTTTTGGGATTAATTTCCCTAAATTTTCCAAGTAAGGGAAAATGAATTTTTCAAGTTGGAGTATAGCAAGCGATTAGTTTACGAAAGGTAACCGGGAGTTATACCCGAGTTACTGGGTCAAGCCCAAAGCCCAAGGTTGACCCAACAATGGTTGACCATAGTTGACCGAAGTTGACCATTGTTGACCATAGTTGACTTTGGTTGACTAACAAGTGGATTTTAGTATAACCTTAAGGGTTAGTCAAGATAACCCTAAAGGGTTAGTCAAGATAACCCTAAAGGACACCAAGATTAATAAACTGGGCTAAGGTATAGGGTTACTATTTGTAACCCAGTAAGACATCTAGTATCGGGGACATACAACTAGGAATATGTAGACATGTTGGTTAGATCCCCAACATTCCACAATACTAATTAGACCCTTACCTATGTCCTTCAACTAGCAGGAGGAAACCTGCAGCTGTAACCAGAGGAGAAGCAGCACTACGTAGGACATAACGAGAGAAGTAAGTACAACTCCGCCTACAGCATAGGCCCTTTGTTGTTACTTGCCTGATGTAATGTGCTGATATGTGATAATGTGTTATGCTATGTTATGGCTATGATATGCTAAGTTATGTTATGACATGTAATGCCATGTTTTCAGAAATGCCATGTTTTCAAAAAAGGCCATGTTTTGACTAATGTTGATTATGTTGTAATATTGTGACATCATAAAGCATGTTCACTAATATTAAACCACTTGGTAAGAACAAGACAAGTAGGATGTTGTGTCGTGCCGACTTGCCACAAAGGCGGGTTTAAATGGTATGGTTCATGGTTTAAGTTGGATTGGAAGGCTACCTAAACTACTCCATGTTAAACTTTGTGTTTCATGGTTTGAGTTAAAACGGACTGCCACCTTCAACCATTCCTTGGCTATGTACCACGGTACGAGCACACATGATATGTAAAGGAATAGAACTAAATTAAGTTATAAATCCATAATTGATTCATAAGAGATTATAATTGGTTCATGCACAATGATATGTTTTGTGTCGCGGATGTAATAGTTGTACTTGCTGAGCGAAAGCTCACGTCTTACGTCTATGCTGTAGGTAAGTATCCTGCCAGCAATCTCTGATGCAATACTGTGGAAGGCTGGTGCTGCGGACTGTGAAATGTGGGATGGACACTGCCACAGCTTTTGAAAAAAAAATATATATATACTCTATAAAATATGAAGTAATGAAAAAGGGTTTTCATATTTTCATGACGTTTTAAGTATGGATGACAAAGTTTATATAAGGCAAGCAAGTTGCCTCTTGTGGTACCAACCCACATTAGTTCGGGTTTGGTCTACACATGATTTAGATGGCCTTCAAGGAAGGTTTGAAAGTTCGGTACTCAAGGAAGTACCTATCAGTTATGAGTTTGAGAATGAAGTTCAACTTCAAAGTTTTAAAATAAAGTTTAAAAGAAAAAAAAAAAAAAAAAATTTCTCGACAGTTATTTTCCGCAAGTTTAATTTAAGTATATAAGTAAGGTGACGACCCGCCCATGTCTACGTAGTCATTCCCCTACGTAGATGGTGGGAAATCGGGGCGTGACAATAATAAAGGACATAGGTAAGGATTAAAATGTTGGTGATTTACCCCCCCCCCCCCCCCCCCCCCCCCCCCCCCCCCCCCCCCCCCCCCCCCCCCCACATATACACATGATATCTTACTTGGTTACAACAAGTAACCCTAGAGTTCAAAGCTTACCCTACTCGGATCATAACTTAACTTTGGTTCCAAAAAAATCCATTTTCACTTTCCTTTGGAAAAACTCAACATTTTATGTTCTCTTAATACAAAAATCATTTGTTCAACTTATGAAAAATTGTAACTCTTCAGTAGGATTTGTAAAATTACTAAGTGTTGGAAACTGCCTTTGAAACAGCTTTCCACAGTCAATTTATTAGTGTATGTGTGAAAATGTCCTTTTCCTGCACTGTTTTAGAAAATCCTGTGCAGGAATTTCCTGTTTCCTGCACAGTTTTTGAAATCCAATTTTATTTAAATATCTAGGTCGAATCTGGAAAATTTTTCTCACGAAAGTTTTAGATCTCAAAAACCCTACAACTCTCATGTTTTACTCAAGACCTAGTTCGGACTCTAACCCACTCTTTTCCCCTGTTGAACCCACCTGGCCGTGCATGAAGTCTGAGCACAGTCAG